>CM042379.1:29940430-29950430 GCA_023634145.1 Thymallus thymallus
TGTATTGCAAGCATTTATATATATATATATATATGATATTGTAGAGCACGGTCAGTACCATGAAATTGGCTTGTCCCTCGGGTCAGGAGTCATGGTTTAGTGACATATTTTGAGTTTAAAAAATATTTTTTTCTTCCTCTTTAAATGTCATAATACAAAGGAAAGTATTATAGTTATTTTGTGGACTACTTAAAAAACTAAAATATCAAATAAATAGCTGTCCCTCAAGTAATAGCTGTCCCTCAATATCATGTCACTGGTGTTAAAATGTATAATAACCACAACTTTGATGTAAAACTGGGTCTCTTTTCATATGTTAACAATTTGATGATTCATGCGAGGAATTAAGATGTGTCACTGATGTTATACAGTTTATAATAAAGGGTTGCATGAGTAAGTGATTTATTTACAATTTAAAAAGTGTGGTTTGAGCTACACTGTCCGCCATCTTAGATATGCCATCTTGTCTGCAAATGTATTTTGTTTAACCTTTATTTAACTAGGCAAGTCAGTTAAGAACAAATTCTTATTTACAATGACGGCATACCAAAAGGCAAAAGACCTCCTGCGGGACGGGGGCTGGGATAAAAAAATATCAATAAATACAAATAAATAAAACATAAATATAGGACCAAACACACATCACGACAAGAGAGACAACACAACACTACATAAAGACCTAAGACAACAACATTGCAAGGAAGCAACACATGACAACACAGCATGGTAACAAAGTAACATGACAACAACATGGTAGCAACGTAACATGGTAGCAGTACAAAACATGGTACAAACTGGGCACAGACAACAGCACAAAGGGCAAGAAGGTAGAGTTGAGAATACATCACGCAAAGCAGCCACAACTGTCAGTAAGAGTGTCCATGATTGAGTCTTTGAATGAAGAGATTGAGATAAAACTGTCCAGTTTGAGTATTTGTTGCAGCTCGTTCCAGTCGCTAGCTTCAGCGAACTGAAAAGACGAGTTACCCAGGGATGTGTGTGCTTTGGGGACCTTTATCAGAATGTGACTGGCAGAACGGGTGTTGTATGTGGAGGTTGAGGGCTGCTGTAGATATCTCAGATAGGGGGGAGTGAGGCCTAAGAGGTTTTTATAAATAAGCTCAACCAGTGGGTCTTGCGACGGGTATACAGAGATGACCAGTTTACAGAGGAGTATAGAGTACAGTGATGTGTCCTATAAGGAGCATTGGTGGAAAATCTGGTGGCCGAATGGTAAAGAACATCTTGCCGCTCGAGAACACCCTTACCTGCCGATCTATAAATTATGTTTCCGTAATATAGCATGGGTAGGATGGTCATCTGAATCAGGGTTAGTTTGGCAGCTGGGGTGAAAGAGGAGCGATTACGATAGAGGAAACCAAGTCTAGATTTAACTTTAGCCTGCAGCTTTGATATGTGCTGAGAGAAGGACAGTGTACCATCTAGCCATACTCCCAAGTACTTGTTTGAGGTGACTACCTCAAGCTCTAAACCCTCAGATGTAGTAATCACACCTGTGGGGAGAGGGGCATTATTCTTACCAAACCACATGACCTTTGTTTTGGAGGTGTTCAGAACAAGGTTAAGGGTAGAGAAAGTTTGTTGGACACTAAGAAAGCCTCGTTGTAGATTGGTCACTGGTGTTATTGTCACTGGTGTTACTGTTCTTGCTGGTAACATCAGTGACCTGACCATTACGTCAGTGACAATCAACAACACCACAAACTTTTTACTCAACGTAAGCCCAAGAGATGATATCAGATGGTATGGTGTCAACAAGTTCACTGGCCAAGCCCAAGAGATGATATGCCAAGCCAAAGAGATGATATGCCAAGCCCAAGAGATGATATCAGCTGGTATGGTGTCAACAAGTTCTACTGGCCAAGCCCAAGAGATGATATCAGCTGGTATGGTATCAACCAGTTCTACTGGCCGAGCCCAAGAGATGATATCAGCTGGTATGGAGTCAACCCGTTGTACTGACCGAGCCCAAGAGATGATATCAGCTGGTATGGAGTCAACCCGTTGTACTGACCGAGCCCAAGAGATGATATCAGCTGGTATGGAGTCAACCCGTTGTACTGGCCAAGCCCAAGAGATGATATCAGCTGGTATGGTGTCAACAAGTTCTACTAAAATATAAAAATATGTTAAGCTGTCAATTATGTTGATTTCTAACGTTAAGGGGTTAACTATTATCTGCCTATAAGTTTTGATAAAAATATTTACAATTTGTAAAAGTTGGCTGTTAGAAAAGCTACCATTTTCATAGAATGACCCAGTTATTACTGTGATAAAATACCATGCTATTGTTTGAGGAGAGTACATAACAAGAAACGTATCACAGCAACTGGTTTGATATATTCACCTCTGAAGGTAAATAATGTACATAAATTCAGTCATCTTGCTCTGATTTATCATCCTGAGGGTCCCAGAGATAAAATGTAGCATAGTTTTGTTTGATAAAATCCATTTTCATATTCAAATATAGGAACTGGGAACCCTGCTGTCTCTGGCTCCACACCCACCCCGCCCGGCCATCTAGATGTGTGAAAGTTAGTGTATAAGCTAACTATCCATCATGTATGACATTCCTGGGAGTGTGTTCACTTACATTTTGTACAACCATATCATTGTTGTATGTTCTCTATAGTTATGTACTTGACCAATTGACCAATTCGGTACATTTAGTCAGACTTGATACAAAATAGTCCGGTATTGTAATGCTTTACTTGATCAATCTGAAACTTTGCGCACGTACACAACATCTAAATTGAGCCTAAAGTCCTATATAATAGTATGACCTTTCAATGATGATGGAACAAAATAGAAAACGCATGTTTTTATCTTTGTATTATCTTTTACCAGATCTAATGTGTTATATTCTCCTACATTAATTTCACAAGTTCCACAAACTTCAAAGTGTTTCCTTTCAAATGGTATCAAGAATATGCATATCCTTGCTTCAGGTCCTGAGCTACAGGGAGTTAGATTTGGGTATGTCATTTTAGGCTCCGATCCTTAAGAGGTTCATTTTGGGTCAGTCACAGTGGTGAGGTATTCTGCCACTGTTTACTCTCTGTTTAGGGACAAATAGCATTGCAGTTTCATTTTTTTTTTGTAAATTCTTTCCAATGTGTCAAGTAATTATCTTTTAGTTTTCTCATTATTTGATTGGGTCTAATTGTGTTCCTGTCCTGGGTCTCTGTGGGGACTGTTTGTGTTTGTGAACAAAGCCCCAGGACCAGCTTGCTTAGGGGACTCTTCTCCAGGTTCATCTCTCTGTAGGTGATGACTTTGTTATGGAAGGTTTGGGAATCGCTTCCTTTTAGGTGGTTGTAGAATTTAACGGCTCTTGTCTGGATTTTGATGATTAGCGAGTATCGGTTTAATTCTACTCTGCATGCATTATTTGGTGTTTTACGTTGTACACTGAGGATATTTTTGCAGAATTCTGCATGCAGAGTCTCAATTTTGTTCCTTTTGATGGCATAGAAGGCCCTTCTTGACTTGTCTCTCAGATCATTCACAGCTTTGTGGAAGTTACCTGTGGCGCTGATGTTTAGGCCGAGGTATGTATAGTTGTTTGTGATCTCTATGGCAACGGTGTCTAGATGGAATTTGTATTTGTTGTCCTGGCAACTGGACCTTTTTTTTGGAACACCATTATTCTTGTCTTACTCATTTGGAATTGTTGTAAATTTTCTTAGATTGTCTGCTTGACTTTTTTTTATTTGATAGAGAAGCTGAGAGGCCAAATATACTGTTTAGATGTTCTACTGATAAGTTTACACCTTCACTATTACAGTGGAACGTTTTGTCCAGGAAGTTTTCTTAAAGGGATTGAATTAGTTTTTTGGTAGGTTTCAACTTTACTTTACTTCCATCTATAGCATTTATTAATATAATTATGTTCCTTTGGCTTTGATGCCTCATAGCTCTGTTCAAGTACGTTCAAGTGTGATTTTGCTGTGATCTGATAGGGGTGTCAGTGGACTGACTGTGAACACTCTGGGAGACTCTGGATTGAGTTCAGTGATAAAGTAGTCTACAGTACTACTGCCAAGACATGAGCTATATGTGTACCTACCGTAGGAGTCCCCTAGAAGCCTACCATTGACTATGTACAGACCCAGCGTCTGACAGAGCTGCAGGAGTTGTAAACCTGTTTTTGTTGGTTATGTAGTCGTAGTTGTGTCTAGGGGGGAATATTGGAGAGGGAATGCTGTCATCTCCAGGTAGGTGTTTGTCTCCATGTGTGCTGAGGGTGTCAGGTTCTTGTCCAGTTCTGGCATTTAGGTCTCAACAGACTAGTACATGTCCCTTAGCCTGGAAATGGTTGATCTCCCCCTCAAGGATGGAGAAGCTGTCATCGTTCAAGTATGGGGATTCTATTGGGGGGATATAGGTAGCACACATGAGGACATTTTTCTTTGTTGAGATAATTTCCTTATTAATTTCTAGACAGATGTAAAATGTTCCTGTTTTGACTAATTTAATAGAGTGGGTTAGATCTACTCTATACCAAATGAACATACCCTCTGAGTCTCTTCCCTGTTTCATACCTGGTAGTTTGGTTGATGGGACTACCAGCTCTCTGTAACCTAGAGGGCAACCAGTGGGTCCGTCACCTTTATACCATGTTTCTTATAGGATGACAATGTCTGTATTTCTGATTTATTTGCTGAAGTCTGGGTTCCTGCTCTTTAGGCCAAAGGCAGATGACCTCAGACCTTGTATATTCCAGGATGTGATAATAAAAGCTTTGTGTTCAATAGTGTCTAGTGTTGTTTTTGTGTGGTTTAGGCCTAGAACATCACAGTAGGTGTGAGCAGAGCATGTTGAGCATCTGATACATAGGATGGTCGCAGGATGGTGCTTGGGCGGGTGTAATAGTGGGGGTTGGGCCTGTTGCTCTGCCCACAGCATGGGCATATGTCCTGCTGTCATGTTGAGGTCCTTGCTGCAGGGGCCGGGGGCATGGGGTGGGCAGAAGGGGCATAGGTCTGATATTGGGGGGCCTACATAGAGCGTAGCCAGGGTTTGCTTAAGGCTTATCTGGTTGGGATGTGGCTGGTGATGCTGTGGTTGTAAAGGCTGTTCAAGTCCAGGGTGGAGTGGTTGGCCAGGTAGACATTAGGTTTTGAGGCACAGTCTCGCGAAGTGCTTGCATTCACCCTCTGTATGGTGGCAGGGTGAAAGTCTTTTCGTGGTAGCAGGGTAGAGATAACCTCTTGTGCGGTGGGGAAAGTGGAAGAAGCTGTGGCCACCCTTTCCTGCTGGGCCCTCAGGTCATTTGTGCCCGTGTGAATTATGATGTGGATGGGGGACCCTAGTCTGTCCTCTGACAACAGCTCCAGGGCATGCCTAGTGTTTATTTTGTACTTATTCCGTGCAGTGTTATTTTTAATATCCATGCGATGACCTCTACACAGGGATAAACCATGGGCGATTCAAAGACCTCTGCATTTGAGTGGTAGTTGAAGTTGCAGCCAGTTCAGGTCAGTAATGTCCTAGCAGCTTGGTAGCTTAGTAGCCTTACTTATTAAGCTTATATAACAACATTACCTAGAGACTATTGTCTTTTACTTAATGTCTTCAGAAGTAGGTTCAGATTGAACATTATTCACTCAGTTTAGTGTTTGATGGTATTTCCAGGTTCCACTGCGTTTCTTCTACAGGTTTGGGATTTTCTTGATAGTCCTTGGTAGTAATAGTCCATTCAGGTAATTTTGATAGTCCTTGGTAGTAATAATCCATTCAGGTAATTTTGATAATCCTTTGTAGTAATAATCCATTCAGGTAATTTTGATAATCCTTGGTAGTAATAGTCCATTCAGGTAATTTTGATAGTCCTTGGTAGTAATAGTCCATTCAGGTACTTTTGTGTAAAATCAAGGTTTTAGGTACAATTTTGATTTGGATTGAAGGTTTGGATTTTGAGGTTAGTATCTTGTATAAATCCTTGCGAAAAAAATCGTGTTTATCTTAATTTATCTAACTATAGAGAGACCACACTACACTACCTCTGCCTCTCTCTCTCTCTCTCTCTCTCTCTCTCTCTCTCTCTCTCTCTCTCTCTCTCTCTCTCTCTCTCTCTCTCTCTCTCTCCATGTATCTGAGCCTCAACCATGGGATCCTCCACCCTGTCTTCTCCCTCCTCTATGCCCAGGCTTGGCCACTCTCATCCTGGCCATTGTCCATTCCCTAGTGGGTTAGCTTGGGGACACTGTGTGCCTGGGTGATACGGCTCCCCTAGGGCCTGGTCCAGGAGAGGCTGATCACCGAGCCATTCAAGCCCACATGGGTGAGCCTTCAGTGGGCTCCAGCTCTGTGATCTCCTGGGCCCTGTCTTAGCTCTGGCTCTGTTATGTAACGTCTGCAGATCAAAGCTTGGCCACAGTCATACAAACAGTGCAGTGGGTGTGTGTGCGTGTGTATGTGTGTATGTGTGTGTTTGTGCGTGTGTGTTTGTGTGTGTCTGTGTGCATGTGTGTGTGTCTGTGTGTCTGTGTGTGTTTGTGCGTGTGTGTTTGTGTGTGTCTGTGTGCATGCGTGTGTGCATGTGTGTATGTGAGTTTGTGTTTGTGTGCAAATGTATGGGTTTCTGCAATGTGATTGTCTCGCCTCTGTCCCCGAACACTGTTATTCTCTAGGTCCTCTGATCAATACCCTCTCTCTGAGGGGTTCAGTGTAGTGAGCTACCATCTCTCTGAGGGGTTCAGTGTAGTGAGCTACCCTCTCTCTGAGGGGTTCAGTGTAGTGAGCTACCCTCTCTCTGAGGGGTTCAGTGTAGTGAGCTACCCTCTCTCTGAGGGGTTCAGTGTAGTGAGCTACCCTCTCTCTGAGGGGTTCAGTGTAGTGAGCTACCCTCTCTCTGAGGGGTTCAGTGTAGTGAGCTACCCTCTCTCTGAGGGGTTCAGTGTAGTGAGCTACCCTCTCTCTGAGGGGTTCAGTGTAGTGAGCTACCCTCTCTCTGAGGGGTTCAGTGTAGTGAGCTACCCTCTCTCTGAGGGATTCAGCGCAGTGAGCTACCCTCTCTCTGAGGGGTTCAGTGTAGTGAGCTACACTCTAACTGAGGGGTTCAGTGTAGTGAGCTACCCTCTCTCTGAGGGGTTCAGTGTAGTGAGCTACACTCTCTCTGACAGGGGCGCCGTATGGGGGGGAAAAGTTAGGATGATTCTAAGGGCCTGTGACTGACAGGGGCCCTAAAATATTATTCCAGCATTAGGTAAAAACATTTTGGAGCCCAATGTTATATATTTTCATGGGGCCCAAAATCCCTGGAGGCTCCCCTGCTCTCTGAGGGGTTCAGCGTAGTGCTCTACTCTCTCTCTGAGGGGTTCAGTGTAGTGAGCTACCCTCTCTCTGAGGGGTTCAGTGTAGTGAGCTACACTCTCTCTGAGGGGTTCAGTGTAGTGAGCTACCCTCTCTCTGAGGGGTTCAGTGTAGTGAGCTACCCTCTCTCTGAGGGGTTCAGTGTAGTGCTCTACTCTCTCTCTGAGGGGTTCAGTGTAGTTAGCTACCCTCTCTCTGAGGGGTTCAGTGTAGTGAGCTACCCTCTCTCTGAGGGGTTCAGTGTAGTGAGCTACACTCTCTCTGAGGGGTTCAGCGTAGTGCTCTACTCTCTCTCTGAGGGGTTCAGTGTAGTTAGCTACCCTCTCTCTGAGGGGTTCAGTGTAGTGAGCTACCCTCTCTCTGAGGGGTTCAGCGTAGTGAGCTACCCTCTCTCTGAGGGGTTCAGTGTAGTGAGCTACACTCTCTCTGAGGGGTTCAGCGTAGTGCTCTACCCTCTCTCTGAGGGGTTCAGTGTAGTGAGCTACCCTCTCTCTGAGGGGTTCAGTGTAGTGAGCTACCCTCTCTCTGAGGGGTTCAGTGTAGTGAGCTACCCTCTCTCTGAGGGGTTCAGTGTAGTGCTCTACCCTCTCTCTGAGGGGTTCAGTACATGTGTGCATAGTTCTCTACACTCTCTTTATCACATAAAGTGTGTGTGTGTGTGTGTGTGTGCATGTGTGTTTATAGGGCCTGAAGTGTGTGTGTGTGTTTATGTGAGTGTGTCTGTGTGCGTGTGTGTGTCTGTGTGCATTTGCGTGTGTGTGTTTATAGGTGTGTGCGTTTGCGTGTGTTTGTGTCTGTGTGAGTTGTGTTTGTGTGTGTGTGTTTACTCCAGTCTCCTGCAGCACAGAGAATACCAGAGACACTACCTGATAGAGGAGACAGAGACACTACCTGATAGAGGAGACAGAGACACTACCTGATAGAGGAGACAGAGACACTACCTGACAGAGGAGACAGAGACACTACCTGACATAGGAGACAGAGACACCACCTGATAGAGGAGACAGAGACACTACCTGACAGAGGAGACAGAGACACTACCTGACAGAGGAGACAGAGACACTACCTGACAGAGGAGACAGAGACACTACCTGACAGAGGAGACAGAGACACCACCTGATAGAGGAGACAGAGACACTACCTGACAGAGGAGACAGAGACACCACCTGATAGAGGAGACAGAGACACTACCTGATAGAGGAGACAGAGACACCACCTGACAGAGGAAACAGAGACACCACCTGATAGAGGAGACAGAGACACTACCTGACAGAGGAGACAGAGACACTACCTGACAGAGGAGACAGAGACACCACCTGATAGAGGAGGCAGAGACACCACCTGACAGAGGAGACAGAGACACCACCTGATAGAGGAGACAGAGACACCACCTGATAGAGGAGACAGAGGACACCACCTGATAGAGGAGACAGAGATACCAGCTGATAGAGGAGACAGAGATACCACCTGACAGAGGAGACAGAGACCACCTGACAGAGGAGACAGAGACCACCTGACAGAGGAGACATAGATACCACCTGACAGAGGAGACATAGATACCACCTGACAGAGGAGACATAGATACCACCTGACAGAGGAGACAGAGACACCACCTGACAGAGGAGACAGAGACACCACCTGATAGAGGAGACAGAGACACCACCTGATAGAGGAGACAGAGGACACCACCTGATAGAGGAGACAGAGATACCAGCTGATAGAGGAGACAGAGATACCACCTGACAGAGGAGACAGAGACCACCTGACAGAGGAGACAGAGACCACCTGACAGAGGAGACATAGATACCACCTGACAGAGGAGACATAGATACCACCTGACAGAGGAGACATAGATACCACCTGACAGAGGAGACAGAGACACCACCTGACAGAGGAGACAGAGACACCACCTGATAGAGGAGACAGAGACACCACCTGATAGAGGAGACAGAGGACACCACCTGATAGAGGAGACAGAGATACCAGCTGATAGAGGAGACAGAGATACCACCTGACAGAGGAGACAGAGACCACCTGACAGAGGAGACAGAGACCACCTGACAGAGGAGACATAGATACCACCTGACAGAGGAGACATAGATACCACCTGACAGAGGAGACATAGATACCACCTGACAGAGGAGACAGAGACACCACCTGACAGAGGAGACAGAGACACCACCTGATAGAGGAGACAGAGACACCACCTGATAGAGGAGACAGAGGACACCACCTGATAGAGGAGACAGAGATACCAGCTGATAGAGGAGACAGAGATACCACCTGACAGAGGAGACAGAGACCACCTGACAGAGGAGACAGAGACCACCTGACAGAGGAGACATAGATACCACCTGACAGAGGAGACATAGATACCACCTGACAGAGGAGACATAGATACCACCTGACAGAGGAGACAGAGACACCACCTGACAGAGGAGACAGAGACACCACCTGATAGAGGAGACAGAGACACCACCTGATAGAGGAGACAGAGGACACCACCTGATAGAGGAGACAGAGATACCAGCTGATAGAGGAGACAGAGATACCACCTGACAGAGGAGACAGAGACCACCTGACAGAGGAGACAGAGACCACCTGACAGAGGAGACATAGATACCACCTGACAGAGGAGACATAGATACCACCTGACAGAGGA
>CM042379.1:29952930-29965430 GCA_023634145.1 Thymallus thymallus
TTCATCCTCCAAATTGAGCATAGGTACCACGAGCATCAGATCATTTGGCACCAGTTTATTTTGGGATGCTAGCAAATACTAGCCTGAAGACGGTGAAATAGTTAGTGGTGTTTCACCAGCACTGAACTTTGCCTTTTGATTGACAGGGTTATAAATACAGTGGCTTGTGAAAGTATTCACCCCCCTTGGCATTTTTCCTTACAATCTGGAATTAAAATAGATTTTGGGGGGGTTTGTATCATTTGATTTACACAACATGCCTGTCACTTTGAAGATGCTAAATATTTTTTATTTTGAAACAAACAAGAAATAAGACAAAAAAACAGAACATGAGCCTGCATAACTATTCATCCCCCCAAAGTCAATACTTTGTAAAACCACCTTTTGCAGCAATTACAGCTGCAAGTCTCTTGGGGTATGTCTCTATGAGCTTGGCACATCTAGCCACTGGGATTTTTGCCCATTCTTCAAGGCAAAACTGCTCCTTCAAGTTTGATGGGTTCCGCTGGTTGAACAGCAATCTTTAAGTCGTACCACAGATTCTCAATTGGATTGAGGTCTGGGCTTTGACTAGGCCATTCCAAGACATTTAAATGTTTCCCCTTAAACTACTCGAGTGTTGCTTTAGCAGTATGCTTAGGGTCATTGTCCTGCTGGAAGGTGAACCTCTGTCCCAGTCTCAAATCTCTGGAAGACTGAAACCGGTTGCCCTCAATAATTTCCCTGTATTTTGCCCCATCCATTATTCCTTCAATTCTTACCAGTTTCCCAGTCCCTGCCGATGAAAAACATCCCCACAGTATGATGCTGCCACCATCATGCTTCACTGTGGTGTTCTCGGGGTAATGAGAGGTGTGTTTACGCCAGACAGAGCGTTTTCCTTGATGGCCAAAAAAGCTCAAATTTAGTCTCATCTGACCAGAGTACCTTCTTCCATATGTTGGGGGAGTCTCCCACATAACATGTTTTTTTTTTTCTTTAAGCAATGGCTTTTTTCTGGCCACTCTTCACTTAAAGCCCAGCTCTGTGTAGTGTATAGCTTAAAGTGATTATATTTGGTCTCTTTGTTGCCTCTCTGATTAATGCCCTCCTTGCCTGGTCCGTGAGTTTTGGTGGGCGGCCCTGCCTTGGCAGGTTTGTTGTGGTGCCATATTCTTTCCATTTTTTAATAATAGATTTAATGGTGCTCCGTGAGATGTTCAAAGTTTCAGATATTTTTTTTATAACCCAACCCTGATCTGTACTTCTCCACAACTTTGTCCCTGAGCTCTTTGGTCTTCATGGTGCCCCTTGCTTAGTGGTGTTGCAGACTCTCGGGCCTTTCAGAACAGGGCTGTGATCCAAACACTTAAAAGACACACCCTCGTCCACTTACCCTTGCCTTATGCCCTTGGGGGAGTCCCCGTCGCCATGATTAGCCAAGCAAGGGAAGTTTGCAACGTAAGCCCCTCAGCCCTCGTTTTTGGTCAAGTTTGCAAGTGTACAATTATGTTCACTCCGGGGCCTGAAACTCCCCATAATTCAATTTGCGACGATTGTATATCCGCTAAGAAAAGTCAGCGAAAACTTAAAACAACATCAATGTTGTTGTAAGTAAAAACTAATGCAAATAAGTTAGAAATTGTGCTACTAGTGAACATGGCGTCACAAACACGTCTCGTAAAAGTAATTATGTTTTGTTTGGTAAGTTTTTGGAAAATGTATTTTCCTTCATCAGAAGTTCCAGCTATGCAGGCTAACGTTAGTTAGCTAATTAATTTGCTAGCTATCACACAGTAGGCGTATATTAGTATTATTATATTATAATATAATTATATAGTTAATGTAAATAAATATGCAATCATAACTGACTGTAGCGCAGATAAAGAACACACAAGTTACTGTTGGCTGAAAACACAGTCGTCGGGGGATGAAGGAGTGACGAATTCAAGTCTGGCCATTTAAAAATCATTCCTTCCTCCCTTCGCCCCTTGCCCTGCAAGTGTACACTCGTCAGACGTCACGACACGTCATCAGAAGTGTCCCCTTAATTTGAGGGCTGAGGGGATAGGGTGTGTCTTTTAAGTGTTTTTAAGTGTTTTGGGCCGCAGCCTCATGTGACAGATCATGTGTGCATGCTTTTCTATCGTACGCTGCCAGCACCCGCCCACCGGACTATCATCACTACTCTCGACGGATCCGAATTAGAATATGTGGACACCTACAAATACCTAGGTATCTGGTTAGACTATAAACTCAACTTCCAGACTCACATCAACCATCTCCAATCCAAAATTAAATCCAGAATTGGCTTCCTATTTCGCAACAAAGCCTCCTTCACTCATGCTGCCAAACATGCCCTTGTAAAACTGACTATCCTACCGATCCTTGATTTCGGCGATGTCATTTACAAACTAGCCTCCAACACTCTACTTAGCAAATTGGATGTAGTCTATCACAGTGCCATCCGTTTTGTCACCAAAGCCCCATACACTACCCACCACTGCGACCTGTATGCTCTCGTTGGCTGGCCATTATATATTCGTCGCCAAACCCACTGGCTCCAGGTCATCTACAAGTCTTTGTTAGGTAAATCCCCGCCCTATCTCAGCTCACTGGTCACTATAGCAACACCCACCCGTAGCATGCGCTCCAGCAGGTATATCTCACTGGTCACCCCCAAAGCCAACACCTCCTTTGGCCGCCATTCCTTCCAGTTCGCTGCTGCCAATGACTGGAACGAATTGCAAAAATCATTGAAGCTAGAGGTTCCTATCTCCCTCAATAACTTTAAGCATCAGTTGTCAAAGCTGCTTATCGATCACTGCACCTGTATATAGCCCTTCTGTAAATAGCCCACACTACTACCTCATCCCCATATTTATTTTTGTTTATTTTCACTAATCTTGCACTCCAGTATCTCTATTTGCACATCATAATTTGCACATCCTTTCATTCCTGTGTTAATGATGATAATTCTGTAATTTATTTCACCACTATAGTCTATTTATTGTCCTACCTCCTAACCTTACTGCATTTTTTGTGATATTGCGAGGGGTGAAAGTGAGTGATGAGGCTAAGAACGAGCGAGAGAGAGTAAATAGCGTATATAGGAATTTAATAATAAAGAAAAGACAGCAATACACATTGAAAGACTAATAACCCGCAAGGGTTGAACAGAAAACATGGAGTTAAATAGTGACCCTGATGACCGATGAGGAACAGGTGTGGGTCATCAGGGTGTTGCTACCATCTTCCCCCGACCGCCGGTTAGAACGACGGCGAGGATGATCGCTGGAGAGGAGGAGGGACCGGTGCTCTGCGCGGGGCATTCGTTACATTTTTGCACTACATTTTGCACTCTGTATATAGATTTTCTATTGTGTTTTTGACTGTTTGTTTAATGTGTAACTCTGTGTTGTTTTTTTGTCGCACTGCTTTGCTTTGTCTTGGCCAGGTCGCAGTTGCAAATGAGAACTTGTTCTCAACTGACCTACCTGGTTAAATAAAGGTGAAATAAATACATTAAAAAAATGTGACACACAGGTGGACTTATTATGTGACTTCTGAATGTAATTGGTTGCACCAGATCTTATTTAGGGGCTTCATAGCAAAGGGGGTGAATACATACATGCACACACCACTTTTCAGTTTGATATTTTTTAGAATTTTTTGAAGGAAGTAATTTTTTAGAATTTTTTGAAGGAAGTAATTTTAAAAATTTCACTTCACCAATTTGGACTATTTTGTGTTTGTCCATTACATTACATACACATAAAAATCCATTTAAATAACAGGTTTTAATGCAACAAAATAGGGGGATGAATACTTTTGCAAGGCACTGTATCCATAAATAGGGTAAATGGGATTATGTCAATTGGTTATTGTCAATAATAATCCATTATTTATTTTAGGCAGGTTTAATTGGGATCCTCCTCTTTTTAGTGGCAACCATCAAAACTCTGCTTTCACAAGGAATTGTATATAGAAATGTCTGGGCCTGTCTGTGGCCTGTAAACCACTAGTTTCAGACCACTGTGTTAGGGTGTAATTATGCCTTCAAATAAAGGCCTTAAGAGAGGCAATGAACACAGCAACCATGTCTCTGTCGTTAACAAATACAGTCATGGGTGGTAACTATAATTTACTCAAAAGGCAAGGCACACTGGGAAATGCAGACAAGGTAGAATTAATCTCAAGTTGAATTGATTAAATTCAACATGAGAATGTATGTGGTTCAGCTAAATGCCCAAATGATGAGTAAACTCACAGTCCTATTGCCGCTGGTTGCCTTAAAATCTTTTCTTATACAATGTAGGCATTCACGCTAATGAACTGAGTTCATGCGGTTCATCTCTGAGTCCCTCTGCTTGAAGTTGTCACATATTAGTCACATTAGCCTTGGGGTCAAGAATAGCCAGAATTAGACTATGTCATCTCCAGAGTCTTCAGATGCTCATTACAGGAAGGAAGAAGGGAATTCACACCTCAACACTCCTCTATCCCTGGGGAGAACAGGTGACCAAAAGAGAGAGCAAGAGCGAGAGAGTGAGAGAGCGAGAGCGGGGGCGGGAGCGGGGGAGAGCGAGACTGAGAGAGAGAGACCGAGAGAGAGCGAGACCGAGAGAGAGAGAGCGAGCGAGACAGAGAGAGAGAGAGAGAGACCGAGAGAGAGAGAGAGAGCGAGACAGAGAGAGAGAGAGAGAGAGAGAGAGACCGGGAGAGAGCGAGAGAGAGAGAGAGCGAGAGAGAGCGAGAGAGAGCGAGAGCGAGAGAGAGAGAGAGCGAGAGCGAGAGAGAGCGAGACCGAGAGAGAGAGAGAGAGAGAGACAGGGAGAGAGAGAGAGAGAGAGAGAGAGAGAGAGAGAGAGAGAGAGACAGGGAGAGAGAGAGAGAGAGAGAGAGAGAGAGAGACAGGGAGAGAGAGAGAGAGCGAGAGCGAGACCGAGAGAGAGAGAGAGAGAGAGAGAGAGAGAGAGAGAGAGAGAGAGAGAGAGAGAGACAGGGAGAGAGAGAGAGAGAGAGAGAGAGAGAGAGAGGTGGTGAAGAATACAATTGCATTGAAGCAGCATTAAACAGAAGACATAGGAGGTGTCCCTACTTTACTAATCCTAATCCAAACACAGCGGTTTAGTCCCCTGCTCTCCTGTGTAGAAGACTCCTACGGTATCATCTCCCCTGGCATATCTGGTATCATCTCCCCTGGCATATCTGGTATCATCTCCCCTGGCATATCTGGTATCATCTCCCCTGGCATATCTGGTATCATCTCCCCTGGCATATCTGGTATCATCTCCCCTGGCATATCTGGTATCATCTCCCTTGGCATATCTGGTATCATCTCCCCTGGCATATCTGGTATCATCTCCCCTGGCATATCTCTCCATCCCTCATGCATAAAGGACATTTACAGTATGCAGCCTTCTCCCCTTTCGCCCTTCAGTTGCTCTTCTACAGAGGGACAGTGTATGTGAGAGCCAAGAGGGGACATGTATCCAATAAATCACAGTGTCTTTGCCTGTACTCTGGTCAGAGGAGAGCAGAGATGGATGCACCAGAGACCTTCTGAATGGGTCTGGCGTATTGCTTAGTGATCTATTGGTGGGTACTGTACACAGAGCAGGCCAGCTAGTTAAGGTGTTATCTAATTTATTGCCCCAGTGGATGGAATAATTATCATTATCATGTATATTAATCTCTCCATCATGAATATTCATCTCTCCATCATGAATATTAATCTCTCCATCATGAATATTAATCTCTCCATCATGCACACTCATCTCTCCATCATGCACACTCTTCTCTCCATCATGCACACTCATCTCTCCATCATGTACACTCATGTCTCCATCATGTACACTCATGTCTCCATCATGTATATTCATCTCTCCATCATGTATATTCATCTCTCCATCATGTATATTCATCTCTCCTTCATGCACACTCATCTCTCCATCATGTACACTCATGTCTCCATCATGTACACTCATGTCTCCATCATGTATATTAATTTCTCCATCATGTATATTCATCTCTCCATCATGTATATTCATCTCTCCTTCATGCACACTCATCTCTCCATCATGTATATTCATCTCTCCATCATGTATATTCATCTCTCCATCATGTATATTCATCTCTCCATCATGTATATTCATCTCTCCCTCTAACTGTTTCTTTATCCCCGCTCACTCTCCCTCTCTGTCCCTACTCTCCCTCTCTGTCCCTACTCTCCCTCTCTGTCCCTACTCTCCCTCTCTGTCCCTACTCTCCCTCTCTGTCCCTACTCTCCCTCTCTGTCCCTACTCCCCCTCTCGGTCCCTACTCTCCCTCTCTGTTCCTACTCTCCCTCTCTGTCCCTACTCCCCCTCTCTGTCCCTACTCTCCCTCTCTGTCCCTACTCTCCCTCTCTGTCCCTACTCTCCCTCTCTGTCCCTACTCTCCCTCTCTGTCCCTACTCCCCCTCTCTGTCCCTACTCTCCCTCTCTGTCCCTACTCCCCCTCTCTGTCCCTACTCCCCCTCTCTGTCCCTACTCCCCCTCTCTGTCCCTACTCTCCCTCTCTGTCCCTACTCTGTCTATTTTCTCCTCTCTGCCTTCTCCTCTCTCCCTTCTCCTCTCCTCTCTCTGTCTATCTTCTCCTCTCCGCCTTCTCCTCTCTCCCTTCTCCTCTCCTCTCTCTGTCTATCTTCTCCTCTCCGCCTTCTCCTCTCTCCCTTCTCCTCTCCTCTCTCTGTCTACCTTCTCCTCTCTCCCTTCTCCTCTCCTCTCTCTGTCTATCTTCTCCTCTCAGCCTTCTCCTCTCTCCCTTCTCCTCTCCTCTCTCTGTCTACCTTATCCTCTCTACCTTCTCCTCTCTAACTTCTCCTCTATAACTTCTTGTCTCCTCTCCTCTTTACCTTCTCCTCTCCTCTCTCTATCTACCTTCTCCTCTCTCCCTTCTCATATTATCACGTTTGAAGGTAAGACCCAGGTGCAGACAACGTCGGAATAACAAATGTTTATTATCACAACAGAGGTAGACAAAAGACAGGCAAGCAGAGTTCGGTAATCCAGAGAAGTGGGGTAAAGGTACAAGACGGCAGGCAGGCTCGGGGTCAGGGCAGGCAGGAAGGGTCAAAACTGGGAAAATCAGGTTTAACACAGGTTAAAGTACCCAGGGGATAATGAGGAAGATGGGAGACACCTGGAGGGGGGTGGAGACGAGCACACAGACAGGTGAAACAGATCAGGACCCCCCCCAACCCCCCTTCTGTAGTCCTACCTGGGCACATACCTGGCTGACCGGGATTCCGGCGGTGGAACTCAGAGATGAGGTCTGGGTACAGCATGTCCCTAGCCAGGACACAGCACCTCTCCTCCGGGCCGTACCCCTCCAAATCAACCAGGTACTGGAATCCCCTGCCCCGAGGTCGAACCAAAAGGAGACACCTCACCGTGCACACTGGTTGGCTGTCGATGAGCCGGGGAAGAGTGGTAGGGCATGAAAAAGGAGACAAAGGGCTGTGAGACATGGGTTTAACTCTGGACATATGAAAGGTGGGATGAATACGAAAGGGCAACATAAGGCGTACAGCAGAGGGGCTAATAATACTAGAAATGGGGAAAGGGACAATAAATCATGGGGACAGCTTGTAAGATTCCACCCGGAGGGGCAGATCCCAGGTGGATAGCCAAACCTTCTGCCCTACCTGAGACATGGGAGTCGTTGATAGCTGGAGGTGGTATTGGGAAGGGCCGACCGGGCTCTCCTCCAGGTCCGACGACAGCGGCGGAAGTGTGTTCGTTCGACCCATACCAGCTGCTGACTCCAGGTGGTGGTGTTGGCGAAGGGTCGTCTCCAAGTCCTGGTTGACTCGCTCCGACTGACCGTTGGACTGGGGATGGAAACCAGAGGACAGGCTGGCTGGAGCGTACCGCGTCAGGCACCAACCTCCGGTTGTCTGGGCCCCCTCCAGGATTCGGCTGAGACCGCTGCACCTCCCGGACCTGTTTCCCTACACTCCAGCTGAGGGCCGTCACCAGGCACGAAGTGGGATGAATGGTCTCGGGCTCCAGGGTGGTCCCTGTGGTCCCTGTCCCATCTTGCTTGCCTGGAGTTGAGGCGCTTGGCGGTGTGGAGACACTCCAGGTTTTTGTGGTCGGTCTACACTACGAACGGATGTTTTGCCCCTTCCAGTCAGTGCCTCCACTCCTCCAACGCCATCTTCACCGCAAGGAGCTCCTGATTCCCCACGTCATAGTTCCTCTCCGTGGTGTTGAGGCGATGGGAGAATAAGGCACAGAAATGCAGTTTAAGGTCCTGGGCCGAACGTTGGGACAGGAAAGCCCCCACTCCGATATCCGAAGCATCGGCCTCCACCACTAACTGACGGGAGGGGTCAGGATAAACCAGGATAGGGGCCGTGGTGAAGCGTTGCTTGATGTCTCGAAACGCCCGGTTATCGGCCGCAGCTAGCAACTGGAACGACCTGCAACTAACACTCAAACTGGACAGTTTTATCTCAATCTCTTCATTCAAAGACTCAATCATGGACACTCTTACTGACAGTTGTGGCTGCTTTGCGTGATGTATTGTTGTCTCTACCTTCTTGCCCTTTGTGCTGTTGTCTGTGCCCAGTTTGTACTATGTTTTGTGCTGCTACCATGTTGTGTTTCTACTGTGTTTCTACTGTGTTACGTTGCTACCATAATGTTGTCATGTTGTTTTGCTACCATGCTGTGTTGTCATGTGTTGCTGCCTTGCTCTGTTGTTGTCTTAGGTATCTCTTTATGTAGTGTTGTTTTGTCTCTCTTGTCGTGATGTGTGATTGGTCCTATATTTATATTTTATTTATTTTTATTTTTAATCCCATCAGTGGTAGTGGGTAACGGTTATTCACCGTAATGTCATTTTGGCCCCGATAGTCAATGCACATGGAGAAGAAGGACAAAACCCTGCGCCTGCGGGAAAGGAAGAGGGACGGATAAATCCTGTCTCGATAGCCTTGGTCTCTCGTCCCAACAACGAGTACAGACGTCCCCGGGGCGGAGAGGTGCTAGGGAGAAGGTCAATTCCGCAATCTGCCTGTGAAGTAAAGAGTGATCAAATTAAAAAGGGTGAATTAAAAAAGGCTTATTTTCCTCATCTCATCCTCACCTTATGATGAGTTAATAAAAGGTGTGAGCGTCATCGGTGTAATTATAGGTGGTAAATCTTCCGTGATAATATGGGCAGATTAGAATAGAGAGAGATTACATGGCTCCACTAAGGTGGCATTGGTGTAGATCTCCAGCCAACATTCTCTCTATCTATCTATATCTCTCTCTTTTTTCCACCCTGGAGGAATAATTGCAATAAGGAAAATAATAAATAATAGATTAAGCCTCCGCTTTGAAGAACTCATCGAGAGAGAGAGAAAGAGAGAGAGAGAGAGAGAGAGAGAAAGAGAGAGAGAGAGAGAAAATGAGAGAGAGAGAGAGATTTTCTTAGCAGAAAATGACATCTATTAATTAAGATTACTCTGATATGCTTTGAGTGTAGTTACCATTATGCCATGTCCACAAGCCATGTAAACAATAGATAGATCACATAAAAGGATTATCAGCTGAGAGTTCATACAGGAGTGTGTGCATCTATGCGTGTCTGCTGCGTGTCTGTGTGTGTGTGTCTGCTGCGTGTCTGTGTGTCTACTGTGTGTCTGTTTGTGTGTATCTGTGTGTCTGTGTGTGTGTGTGTGTGTTTTCCTCAGGAGTTCATGTAGGAGGCATGGACTTTCTGGTACATAACTAATTGATTTCAGTGTGTGTGTGTGATTTATACCTCGTTAGCCGCTTGCTATTTTTACAACCAATTACTAGAGCGACAAGAACACTAAGCCCAGAACACAGAGCGGACAACATTCCCCTAAGGTATATACACTACATGACCAAAAGTGAAACATCTCATTCCAAAGTCATGGGCATTAATATGGAGTTGGTCCCCTCTTTTCTGCTATAACAGCATCCACTCTTCTGGGAAGGCTTTCCACTAGATGTTGGAACATTGTTGACGGGACTTGCTTCCATTCAGCCACAAGAGCATTAGTGAGCCCAGCATGGGGCAGTCGGACAGTGGAGGAAGTTAAACTGTTAGCAGCACACTGACCCCTGTTACACAGCCAAACATACACACAGCTAACTCAAGCAAATCTAACTGAATTGGCTCCCGAGTGGCGCATCGGTCTAAGGCACGGCATCTCAGTGCTAGAGGCGTCACCCCAGACCCTGGTTCGATCCTGGGCTGTATCACATTGGGAGTCCCATAGGGCACCACACAATTGGCACAGCGTCGGGTTAGGGGAGGCTGGGGTAGGAAGTCATTGTAAATAAGAATTTGTTCTTAACTGACTTGCCTAGTTAAATGAAAAAATACCTATGGGTGTGTGTCATTTTCAAGAGGTTGTCAGCTAACCCGTCTTTTCAGTCACACCCATTGAGTGAAATAGGAAGGGAGAAGCCTTGCCTGCATGGTTTGGTCAGAAATATTTGTTAACTAGGAAACTGTTTATAGTTCTGTCTCTTCTGAAAGTAAGAGCCTTCCTAAAAACCTAAGGGATATTCTATAATTATTGACTTCCACGACACAAAGTGTGAAAGGCTATTTCTAAGGGGTACTTATATATAATATACTTATACAGTATATTCTTAATTGGATTATTTCACAGACTAACAGATTAACTGGTGAAGACGTGTTTCATATTTCGTGCCTGGATTCATTGGATTGTAGCTTATGTTTTCAACTGAATGTGGCTTTAGTCAATCACACTAGTGGGAGAGTTGTGATGTGTGTTCTGCCATGGTTTCACATTGTGTGTGTAAGAGTTTCATATTCACCCTTTCATCTCACATAAGGTTAAAAAATATATATACTGTATATAATTAGCTGACTGTATAAACTAGAAGAGTGTAGGAAGGTCTCCCTGTGTGTGTCTGAAAGCCCCAGTCAGACTTCAAGCCTTCGACTAAAAGTGATCTGGACAGGGTTTGTTCCTTGTAAGGGATGGAATCAAGGATAAATCTGTGTGCACTTTCTCTCCCTTGTAGGGCGGGAGTAAATAAGTGATGCTCAAGTGTGTGCGTGTGTGTTACAGTAATACTGGGAGAATAAAGACGGATTTCATCTGACATGGCTTACTTTTAAAGAGTATCTGGTTTTACTGTAAGTGGCTGTGCAAACATGTGTGTGTATGTGTGTGTGTGTGTGTGTTGGTGTGTGTGTGTGTGTGTGTGTGTTGGTGTGGTTTCAGACATACATTAAGAGAACAGCTGGTCAGGTACTCAGTGTTAGTCTGTATCTCATCTCCACCCTCTGTCTCCACTTTTTACCTCACGTCTCTTCTCCAACCTCTGTGTCTTTCTCACCCTGGTTCCATCAGCAACACTGCTACTACAGGAGGTCTTCTCACCATGCTTCATCATAGGGATGGTGCCAAGTTTCCTACAGACGTGACTCTTGGCATTCAGGCCAAAGAGTTCAGTCTTGGTTTCATCAGACCTGAGAATCTTGTTCACCTTGTCCCGGCCTCATGGAAAAACATCCAAATGCAGAGGGTGGAATTCCTGCGTCGACAGAATGCTTGATGACAAAGAGCAGCAGCTCATGTCAAATACTATGGCCTCCCTCCATCTCCCCCAGACAAATACTATGGCCTCCCTCCATCTCCCCCAGACAAATACTATGGCCTCCCTCCATCTCCCCCAGACAAATACTATGGCCTCCCTCCATCTCCCCCAGACAAATACTATGGCCTCCCTCCATCTCCCCCAGACAAATACTATGGCCTCCCTCCATCTCCCCCAGACAAATACTATGGCCTCCCTCCATCTCCCCCAGACAAATACTATGGCCTCCCTCCATCTCCCCCAGACAAATACTATGGCCATACAACACTACAACACTACAATACTACAACACTACAACACTACATTACCACAACATTACATTACTACAACACTACAATACTACACCACTACAACACTACATTACTACATTACTACAATACTACACCACTACATTACTACATTACTACATTACTACAACACTACATTACTACAATACTACACCACTACAACACTACATTACTACATTACTACATTACTACAATACTACACCACTACATTACTACATTACTACAATACTACACCACTACATTACTACATTACTACATTACTACACCACTACAACACTACATTACTACAATACTACACCACTACAACACTACAACACTACATTACTACAATACTACACCACTACAACACTACAATACTACATTACTACAATACTACACCACTACAACACTACATTACTACAATACTACACCACTACAACACTACAATACTACATTACTAAAACAGTACAACACTACATTACTACATTACTACATTACTACACCACTACATTACTACATTACTACAACACTACAACACTACATTACTACAACACTACATTACTACATTACTACAACACTACAACACTACATTACTACAACACTACATTACTAC
>CM042379.1:29970430-29985430 GCA_023634145.1 Thymallus thymallus
TGTGGCCCTGTCATTCCGCTGGCCTCCTGCAGATGATAATTACCTCTTCCGCTAGAGTGCCTTGATCTCTCGTTAAAGTCATTGTGTGTGTGTGTGTGTGTGTGTGTGTGTGTGTGTGTGTGTGTGAGTGAGAGATAGAAAGAGTGTGTGTGTGCTGGGTATCCAGGCCCCTAGTCTGTACTGCCACCCTGTTAGAGATAATTAGGACTCATTTCTCCCTCAGCTGTCTGCCTAACGTGACTCAGGCCTTCTACCTCCTGTCTTCTCTGCTCTTTCTCTCTCTCCCTCTTTCTCTCTCTCCCTCTTTGTCTCGCTCACTCAGTCTGGCACAACAAGGACAGAAAAAGAGTCTGGAACATCGATTTCATTTCATTATTTAACAGCCACATATTTTCTCCATTAAATTGTTCATTAGGCCTTGCAGATTCTGGAACACATCTGATTGGAAAACTAATGTTGGTGTTTAGCATAGCAGATTTTCCATTCACCTGCACACCCAGGCCCTCTCTCTCCTCATTACTGTTGGACGGAGCCTGATGTCACTGGGGTCTGGGGCCCGGAGCGCTGGAGAGGCCATTTCACCACAGGAGAACACGGGCAGGCAAACACTGCCAAACACTCCATGGCCTGTTTACCCTGGCTCATCCAATCCTAGATACCGCTCAGAATATATGCACACACACACACACACACAGACACACACAAACACACAGACACACACAGACACACACACACACACACACACACAAAGACACCTGCGCAAGTATGTATCAACAAACACAAACAAGTACCAGCAAATAAACAAACTGTCAAAGATACACATATGCAGAAACACACACACATATACACACACACACACACACACACACCTACACACACACACACACACACACCTACACACACACACACACACACACACACACACACACACACCTACACACACACACACACACACATATACACACACCTACACACACACACACATATACACACCTACACACACACACACACACACACACACATATACACACACCTACACACACACACATACACACACCTACACACACACACACACATATACACACACCTACACACACACACACACACACACACACACACACACACACACACCTACACACACACACATATACACACACCTACACACACACACACATATACACACCTACACACACACACACACACATATACACACACCTACACACACACACACACACACACACACACACACACACACACACACACACACACACACACACACACACACACACCTACACACACACACACACACACACACACACACACACACACACACACACACACACATATACACACACCTACACACACACACACATATACACACCTACACACACACATATACACACACCAACACACAAACACACATATACACACACCTACACACACATACATATACACACCTACACACACACACACACACACACACATATACACACCTACACACACACACACATACACACACCTACACACACACACACACACACACACACACATATACACACCTACACACACACACACACACACACATATACACACCTACACACACACACACACACATATACACACCTACACACACACACATACACACAACTACACACACACACATATACACACCAACACACACACAAATATACACACCTACACACATATACACACACCTACACACACACACATATACACACACCTACACACACACGCACACACATATACACACCTACACACACACACACACACACACATACACACACCTACACACACATATACACACCTACACACACACACATACACACCTACACACAGACACATATACACACCTACACACACACAAATATACACACCTACACACATATACACACACCTACACACACACACATATACACACACCTACACACACACACACACACACACACACATATACACACAACTACACACACACACATATGCACATGCCTACACATACACACACACACACACACATATACACACACCTACAGACACACACATGTACACACGCCTACACACACACACATATACACACGCCTACACACACATATACACACCTACACACACACACAAATACACACACCTACACACACACATACACACACACACATACACACACATACACACACACACACACACATACATACACACACATATACACACCTACACACACACATGCATACACACACACATATACACACCTATACACACACATAGACACACACACACATACATACACACACATATACACACCTACACACACACATGCACACACACATATACACACACGTACATGCACACAAACCCATCACTCTGGCCTAAAGCTGTTACCACACTGTTTCTGTATCACAATGCCCTGCCACTGCACCCTAACACTCCTTGTGTGCACGTGTGTGTGTGTATGTGTGCATGCATGTGTATGTGTATTTGTGCATATGCATGTGTGAGTTTGTGTGTATGTGTGTGCGTGTGCGTGTGTGCATACGCGTGTGTGTCAGGCTCCGCTCCTCATTTAATGCTGTGGAGTATAGAGGGAAGGACACATCCATATTTAATATAGAGATATCTATAATTCACATCCCTCTGCCTCTCACTAGTGTGATACTGTTAATAGGACGGGACATACTGTACCTCTCTCTCTCTCTCTCTCACTCTCTCTCTCGCTTTCTCTGTCTCTCTCTCTCTCTGTCCCTCTCTCTCTCTCTCGCTTTCTCTGTCTCTCTCTCTCTCTGTCCCTCTCTCTCTCTCTCTCTTTCTCTCTCTCTCTCGCTTTCTCTGTCTCTCTCTCTCTCTGTCCCTCTCTCTCTCTCTCTCTTTCTCTCTCTCTCCCTCTCTCTCTCTCTCTCTTTCTCTCTCTCTCTCTCTCTCTCTCTCTCTCTCTCTCTCTCTTCTCACTCTCTCTCTCGCTTTCTCTGTCTCTCTCTCTCTCTGTCCCTCTCTCTCTCTCTCTCTCTCTCTTTATATTTTTCTTCTTTCTCCCCCTGTCCTATGTCAAGGCAGGCAGACGAAAAGAGAGAGAAGTGATTGTTCTTGCTTTCTATTCTTATGCAATCTTTCAGTCTCCCTCTCTTTCAGTCTCCCTCTCTTTCAGTCTCCCTCTCTTTCAGTCTCCCTCTCTTTTCAGTCTCCCTCTCTTTCAGTCTCCCTCTCTTTCAGTCTCCCTCTCTTTCAGTCTCCCTCTCTTTCAGTCTCCCTCTCTTTCAGTCTCCCTCTCTTTTCAGTCTCCCTCTCTTTCAGTCTCCCTCTCTTTCAGTCTCCCTCTCTTTCAGTCTCCCTCTCTTTTCAGTCTCCCTACTGTACGTGTAAAGGAAAGCCCGGTGGTCTTGGTGTGTAGGTAGCTGTGATGCATGGCCACATTCCCCATCATCCAGGCTTTACATAGCTACTAGAGCACAATAAGAACACTGCAGCATTTTAAAACTTAATTAAAGGCATTAATTAACTCTGATAATTAATTAATAATCAATACAACCATAATCTAAATAGTTACTCAACCATGGGAAGCTTTTCACCTGTGGCTTTCTCATCCCTCTGCCCTTATTTCTCTCTTCTACTGGTCTCATCTACTCTCTCTCTCTCTCTCTCTCTCTCTCTCTCTCTCTCTCTCTCTCTGTCTCTGTCTCTGTCTCTGTCTCTGTCTCTGTCTCTGTCTCTGTCTCTGTCTCTGTCTCTGTCTCTGTCTCTGTCTCTCTCTCTCTCTCTCTCTCTCACTCTATCTATCTCTCCCTCTCGATCTGTCTCTATCTGTCTGTCTGTCTGTCTGTCTGTCTGTCTGTCTGTCTGTCTGTCTGTCTGTCTGTCTGTCTGTCTGTCTGTCTGTCTGTCTGTCTGTCTGGCTGGCTGGCTGGCTGGCTGGCTGGCTGGCTGGCTGGCTGGCTGGCTGGCTGGCTGGCTGGCTGGCTGGCTGGCTCTATCTCTCGATCATCTCTTTCTCTCTTCTTAATGTTCTTAGTCAATCTGTCTCTCAATATGTGTATGCACGTTTGCATGAGTGTGTGAATGCATGAGCATGTGGACATTTCTCATCTACTGAAGACTGATGGTTTAAGCTCAATTTAGCCAAGATGAAGATTCAGCTTTGGGTTGCCTGGCAACAGTATGAGAGGGAAGAATCAAATAAAAAAGCAGAATTCACAATGATGCTCCAGATGTGGGGACTGTGAGACAAATCTTTTTAAAGTAACATGTCAATGAACATTAAACTGAGTAACATCACATAGACCAAGGAAGATAGGAAACATTTTAAAAACAATTAGACTGATTTTTTCCCAGACAACGTTGTATTACAATGGGATGACATTATTTATACAGCAAAAATATATATATGTTTGTCCCTAAGTGATCTGTGCTCGATTAACTGATGATCAGTCTAAGTGATCTGTGCTCGATTAACTGATGATCAGTCTAAGTGATCTGTGCTCGATTAACTGATGATCAATCTTGAGGAGAGGATTGATCTGAGATTGACCACACTGTCTTTAAAAGGTAACCATATTTTAGCTGGTTGTTATTCATAATTATTAGCAATACTCCACATAGTAAATTAGTTACATTATTAGTTACATTATTTACATTTCACGAACAGATGTTGTTAAAAAAGGCAAATTGAAAAACTGTAAAAAAATAATAATAATTAAAAACAAACCACAAAGTTTGAATTGATTGCATATCAAGGAAAGGTTTTGCCGCATGAAACACCATATAAAATGAGAGGGAATTGAAGGTCCTTCTTCAATATTTTATGAAGGAAACTAGAAAGGTTAGTTATGTCAAAGAGCAGAGTAAGGTTTCCTGAGATCAGAAGCTGTCTAATGCAAACACACACACACACACACACACACAAACACACACACACACACACACACACACACACACACACACACACACACACACACACACACACACACACACACACACACACACACACACACACAAACACACACACAAACACACACACAGAGAGAGAGAGAGAGACACAGTCTAATGCTATCCTCTTTGACATACAAATTAGCTACTTCAAAGGGTTTCCTCTGAGAAAGCTTCTGCCTCTGATACCTTAAAAAACTCCCCAGTGTCTCTGACACACACTCACACACCCTCACTTTCCTCCACTTCAGCAAAACTACACTGATTGGTCCCCGTGCTGAGCCAGTGTAAGTGTGTCTGTGAGTATGTGTGGAAGTGAGATTATTACTTATGTCAGTATACTTTGTGAAGCTGAAGAGAGAGATATAGATTGTCAAATCAAATTGCCCAAATCAAATCAATGACAGAGTTACAGAGAACGAGAGGCGGAGTGAGATGGGGAGTGAGATGGGGAGTGAGAGGAAGAAGAATGTGAAAGAGGGACAAGGTATCTGAGTGGTGGAAGACAGTAGAATGAGAACATAACCCTGGGAAAACAAGAAGGATGACCTCTGACCCTGAACTTTTTTGTACAGAAAGTTAATGCTATTATCGCATATTACTGCCAAGCACATTTTGGTCATCTGATCAGTTACTGACCTTAATTTCGACTTCGTCTTCGACTCAGCAGCTCTGTGGCACAGAGAAAATCGTCCAACTCTCACCTCCGTTTTACTGGCCAATGTTCAGTCACTTGATAATAAGATCAATGAGCTTCGAGCGAGGGTATCTTTCCAACGTGATGTGAGAAACTGCAACATTCTATGCCTCACAGAGTCATGGCTCTCTGATGAAATGGATATCCATCTCGACAGTTTCTCCATTAACCGTCATGACCGAACAATAGACTTGGGTAAATCAAAAGGTGGAGGGGTATGCTTCTTTGTCAATTGGTGTTCAGCTTTCAGTGTGTGAAGAAAATGTTGAGCTTTTGCTCACCTGACTTAGAATGCCTCATGATAAATTGCAGACCCTTCTATCTCCCGAGATAGTTCTCTTCTATCATCTATCATCACTGTAGTCTACTGTATATCCCACCACAAGCCAACACCACATTGGCACCCAACGAACTGTGCCGGGCCGTACACAAACAAGAAACCGCACACCCAGAGGCTGCGTTCCTTATAGCTGGTGACTTGAGGAGTTCACATCATCCCATTGAGGAGTTCACATCATCCCAGTTACAGGTTTCATCAAGAAGTACATTGACAACGTCGTCCCCACAGAACCAGAAGCCATGTATTACCAGGGACATCCATACAAAGCTAAAGGGTAGAGCTATCGCTTTTCAGGGAAGGGACACAGACACAGACAAGAAATCCTGCTACGACCTCCATCGAGCCAGTAAGCACGCAAAGGAGTAGGATTAAGATGGACTCCTACTGCAAAGACTCCGAAGCTTGTCGGATATGACAAGGCTTGCCACATATTATGGATTATGGACTATTGTGAATTATAAAGGAAGCGCCAATCGAGATTTACCAAATTAAGTCTCCCTCTCTGATGAGTTAAATGTCTTCTATACTCATTTTGAGGTATACAACACTGAGCCATGCATGACAGCCCCTGTTGTCTCTGTGGCTGATGTGAGTAAGACTTTTAAACACTCGTAAGGCCGTAAGGACTGGATGGAATACCAGGGTTAGTTCTCAGAGCATGCAATGGCCAACTGGCAAGCGTCTTCACTGACATTTTCAACCTTTCCCTTTACCAGTGTTTCCCAACATGTTTCAAGCTGAACACCATTGTTCCTGTTCCCAATAACTCTAAGGTAAACAGCCTAAATGACTATCGCACTGTAGCACTCACATCTGTAACCATGAAGTGCTTTGAAAGGCACACATCAACACCATTACGCCAGACACCCTGGACTCACTCCAATTCAGATACCGCTCTAACAGTTCAACAGATGACTCAATCAAATTACACATCACACTGCTCTCTCCCACCTGGAAAAGAGGAATACCTCTTGAGAATGCTGTTCATTGTTCAACACCATAGTCCACTTTAAGCTCATCACCAAGCTCGGGACCCTGGGACTGAGCACCTCCCTCTGCAACTGGATCCTGTACCTTCTGACGGGTCGCCCCCAGGTGGTGAAGGTAAGCAACAACACCTCCACCACGCTGACCAGCAACACGAGGGCCCCACAAGGGTGTGTGCTTAGACCCCTCCTGTACTCTCTCTTCACCCACGACTGCATGGCCACGGATGACTCCAACACAATCATTAAGTTTGCTGATGACACAACGGTGGTAGGCCTGATCACAGACAGCGATGAGACAGCCTACAGTGAGGAGGTCAGAGCCCTGGCAGTGAGGTGCCAGGACAACAATCACTCCCTCAACGTCAGCAAGACCAAGGAGATGATTATGGACTACAGGAAACAAAGAAGGGAGCATGCCCCCATCCGCTGTAGTGGAGTGGGTCAAAAGCTTCAAGTTCCTCAGTATCCACATCACTAATGACTTAACTTGTTCCGCACAGTTGTGAAGAGGGCACAACAATGCATCTTCTCCCTCAGGATGCTGAAGTGATTTGGCATGGGCCCTCATATTCTCAAGAAGTCCTACAGCTGCACCATTGAGAGTATCTTGGCTGCCAAGTGAACATCAGTTATGGAGAATGTTTCCCAATGGCTCAACAACTCCTGTCTCACACTAAATGCGGGGAAGACAGTGGCCATGTATTTTCCCTTTAATCAAAAGAAGCAGGTTTACCCCAACATCCTCATACACGGCCAAAAGATCAAAACAGTCTCAGAATTCAAGTTCAACCTGTTTAGTTTTGACAACTTTATTCTGTTCTCATACATCTGCCCAAGATATTTCCCAGCACCTTCGCCTCCAAGGGTTTTTGTCAACCTTTGCTCCAACCAAAATAGCAAGGTAACAACAACCTCCACCAGGAGGAACTGTAGCGTCCTCAATCGGCCTTCTCATTCAAAGCAGCTAAGAAATGGAATGGCCTCCCCTCTGCTCTGAAAGCATGTAGCAGCTTCCAAGCCTTCTCGACTAAGAAAAAATATTGCTGAAGTCAAATCAGTCATGCACTCATTCATTTGAACTTAAAAGGAAAATACTTTTAATGCAACAGATGACACATTAGTACATACACAGTTGGAAGTTCAATATGTACAATAAATGGCCTATGTACATATGTATGTATTTTTTCCTATGTGTGTATTTTATTTTATTTTGTTAAAAGGTATATTACATTTTCTATGGACAATGTTTTGACTTCTGTGTTGAAACATGTATCTCTCTGTCCTGATGTCTCTCTGTCCTGATGTATCTCTGTCCTGATGTCTCTCTGTCCTGATGTCTCTGTCCTGATGTCTCTCTGTCCTGATGTATCTCTGTTCTGATGTCTCTCTGTCCTGATGTATCTCTGTCCTGATGTCTCTCTGTCCTGATGTCTCTATGTCCTGATGTCTCTCTGTCCTGATGTCTCTCTGTCCTGATGTCTCTCTGTCTCTCTGTCCTGATGTCTTTATGTCTCTCTCTCCTGATGGCTCTCTGTCCTGATGTCTCTCTGTCCTGATGTCTCTATGTCCTGATGTCTCTCTATCCTGATGGCTCTCTGTCCTGATGTCTCTCTGTCCTGATGTCTCTATGTCCTGATGTCTCTATGTCCTAATGTCTCTCTGTCCTGATGTCTCTCTGTCCTGATGTCTCTCTCTCCTGATGTCTCTCTGTCTGCCTCTCTGTCCTGATGTCTTTATGTCCTGATGTCTCTCTGTCCTGATATCTCTCTGTCCTGATGTCTCTCTTTCCTGATGTCTCTATGTCCTGATGTCTCTCTGTCCTGATGTCTCTCTGTCCTGATGTCTCTATGTCTTGATGTCTCTATGTCTTGATGTCTCTATGTCCTGATGTCTCTCTGTTCTGATGTCTCTAATGTTTCCATGTCTAGATGTTTTAGGGACTGCAGATGGAAATTAGCTATGAGACAAATCTGGTGCAACAAATGTTTTTCTCGGTGCTCTAAAATGTATGTTTTTGTTGTGCATTGTCCCTGCCAAATAAACGTCATAAATAAATAAAGTACCATGTATCCCTGCACATTGATATGGTATTGTTACTCCTTGTAGATGTATATAGCTTAATTCTTGTGTGTTTTTTTTCTAATTTGTTTTACATTGTTCTTATTTAACTCTGCATAGTTGGCAAAGAGCTTGAAAGTATTTCACTGTAAGGTATCACCTGTTGTATTCGTTGCATGTGAAAAAAAACAATTGGATTTGATTTGACACACACAAGCACAAACAAAACAAAAGATGCACGTAGGGAATTAGTTTCTCGCTCAAATGAGTCATGTTGCTCACATAAACAAGCTCTAGCTTCAACCTCAGCCATCCTTAGCCAATTCCTGCACTTAATCCTGTTTCATTATTACGAGGCTCTCACACAACCACACACAACACGCAAATACACACTCACACAAACACACTGCTATAAAGACTGAATTAGCTCCCTGGCGCAGCTCTCTGAGACACTCTGGCAGTGGGTGGCTTTACGACAAAAATAATGTATTTTTAAAACCCTCCCACCTCTTCCCTGCCTTCTAAAAGCATGAGAGGTGAGAGGGTGATATCATTTGAGACAGTCAGTCAGTCAGTCAGTCAGTCAGTCAGTCAGTCATGGTCTGGGAGAGGTGACTTTGACTCCAGGGCTGTTAACATTTTAGCATTCCTGGGCCCTTGTCTTCCAGCACTAGCTCTATAGATGTCTTTCTCTCATTATCTCTCCCACTCGCTCTATCTCGGATTCACTACTCTAGAGTGTAGGCCAGTCTGGTTCTCATGACTGTTGATGTCTACCTGACTCCACTGACGCTCAACCACTCTTAACACTGAAGTCTGCTAACTAGAGACTTTGAGGTTTGCAGTGATCCAGGCTTTCTCTCCTCAGTCAATGTCAAGATTGACGTAAAAACACGCAGACAAGAGCGAGATGGCTGCCTCTCCACACTGCTCCTACACACACAACACATGCGCACAGAAACGCACACACAGACACACACCGAAGAGGAGGCCGAGATTGCTGTTTCATACTCTCTCTCTTCCTTTAAGAGTTGCCATGGTGCTCTTAGAGATGATTGATGACAACAGTGTAAACACATGAACATGGAAACAGATAATTACCTGGCTGTATTTCTAACATACTGTTCAATTACAATAACAGCTGAGGAGAGAGTGATGAACATAAAACACAACAAGACAGCCTTACATGTTGACCCCTGAACTCACATTCTCACAATATAGTAATCATTTCCTGGATATATATTCTCTCAATATAGTAATCATTTCCTGGATATATATTTTCTCAATATAGTAATCATTTCCTGGATACATATTCTCTCAATATAGTAATCATTTCCTGGATATCTCTAACTGTATTGTTTGGTCTCCAAGATAAGAGTACAAGTCGCTGGTGCAGTTCATCAGATGGCGCGGTGGTGCAGTTCATCAGATGGCGCGGTGGTACAGTTCATCAGATGGCGCGGTGGTGCAGTTCATCAGTTGGCGCGGTGGTACAGTTCATCAGTTGGCGCAGTGGTACAGTTCATCAGCTGGCGCAGTGGTACAGTTCATCAGTTGGTGCAGTGGTACATTTCATCAGTTGGTGCAGTGGTACAGTTCATCAGTTGGTGCAGTGGTACAGTTCATCAGTTGGTGCAGTGGTACAGTTCATCAGTTGGTGCAGTGGTACAGTTCATCAGTTGGTGCAGTGGTACAGTTCATCAGTTGGTGAGTAGCAAATGGCCCCCGACGGATGTTTGACACTTCTGATCTAGCATTTAGGAGATTAGAATAAGATGAAAACCTTCTAGATGATATAATTCTCCTAAGGCGTGGCGGGCCTGTGAACCACTCTGAGTGATGCTACTTAAGGCCAGATGCAGTCTATTTTAATCCCTCATTCCATACTAATGGTTGTTCACCCACACAGACTGCTCCCGTTGACACTAATTTGTTGGTTTGCACATTTTTACCTCACAGCTGTCAAAACACATTAATCTAACACGGCATATATACACCAGTACTACTAGGCCCACCAGTCATAACCTCAATGCTCCCCATCTCTCTACATATACAATATATCTCTACCACGCTCCATCCCTCCTTCTACCTCTCTTCTCCTCCTTCTACCAGCACCCATCCCTTCTTCTACCTCTCTTCTCCTCCTTCTTCCACCCTCCATCCCTCCTTCTACTTCTCTTCTCCTCCTTCTTCCACCCTCCATCCCTCCTTCTACCTCTCTTCTCCTCCTTCTACCAGCACCCATCCCTTCTTCAACCTCTCTTCTCCTCCTTCTTCCACCCTCCATCCCTCCTTCTACCTCTCTTCTCCTCCTTCTACCAGCACCCATCCCTTCTTCTACCTCTCTTCTCCTCCTTCTTCCACCCTCCATCCCTCCTTCTACCTCTCTTCTCCTCCTTCTTCCACCCTCCATCCCTCCTTCTACCTCTCTTCTCCTCCTTCTATCACCCTCCATCCCTCCTTCTACCTCTCTTCTCCTCCTTCTTCCACCCTCCATCCCTCCTTCTACCTCTTACTTCTTCATGTCTTTCTAGTATAGAGTATGAATATGTTACTCCAACTTTCCGGCATATCTTCTATAACTATCCATGCATATTTCATAGAAACATCTAAAGTATGTTTGAACCTGTATGTGTTCTCCCCACGACCTCTCTCTTTCTCTTCGTTTTCAGTAGTTCCTCCTCAGGGAGACTTCCCTCAGGTTGAACTCTCAGGTTGACCTCTCACGTTGACCTCTTCCACTCCTGGCCAGGGATACACATTATTACCACAACCATTTACATATTTCCTGGTAGCACAGATAAGACATGAGCACCTTCAACGCATGACATCCCCTCAGCCTCTCTAAGTTGGACGTTGAATTAGAAGTTCTGGTTGTTAGCTGGAAATGGAGCGACAACTTTGAGCGGCTTTGAACAACGATCAGTAATGTATTCCTGTATTCCTGGAAACAACACTGAGAGCTCAGTCTGGTTCTTAAAGCCACAGAGGCTCATCACATTTAGAAGTCCAATAGTTTAGTTTAAATGAGGTTTCTACAGTGCAGGTAATGGAAAAGAATGAGGCTCTATCACAACTCAGTCCAAATGAACACGTTCAATATTTATGAAGAGCCAACATTTCAGAATATGCTGAATACAAATATACTCTCTGCAGAAACTGTACTTGGCTGGAGAAAAAAGAGATTTGCTTTGGAAAGAAAATACAGGTTTCTGTCTGTGTCTGTCTGTCTGTCTGTCTGTCTGTCTGTCTGTCTGTCTGTCTGTCTGTCTGTCTGTCTGTCTGTCTGTCTGTCTGTCTGTCTGTCTGTCTGTCTCTCTGTCTGTCTATCTGTCTGTCTGTCTTTGCCTCTGTCTGTCTGTCTGTCTGTCTGTCTGTCTGTCTGTCTGTCTGTCTGTCTGTCTGTCTGTCTGTCTGTCTGTCTGTCAGGAGACACCTATCAGGTGACACCTGTCTATCAGGAGACACCTATCTATCAGGAAACACCTATCAGGAGACACCTGTCTATCAGGAGACACCTGTCTATCAGGAGACACCTATCAGGAGGCACCTATCTATCAGGAGACACCTATCTATCAGGAGACACCTATCTCTCAGGAGACACTTATCAAGAGACACCTATATATCAGGAGACACCTGTCTATCAGGAGATACCTGTCTATCAGGAGATACCAATCAGGAGACACCTGTCTATCAAGAGACACCTATCTATCAGGAGACACCTATCAGGAGTGATACCTGTGTGTTTGCACATGTGTGTGTGATACCTATCTGAGTGGTGGACATTTTGATAAATGACAAAAAGAGTCTGGCACGGTGCTATCAATCAGAGAGACCTTGGTCCATGGTAGCAAAAAAAATTAAACATCTCAAGAGCAGGAGGAGAAATATGTACTCCACAGAATGACAATGACAGAGAGCCTCAGACATGAATATGTACTCCACAGAATGACAATGACAGAGACCGTCAGACATGGATATGTACTCCACAGAATGACAATGACAGAGACCCTCAGACATGAATATGTACTCCACAGAAAAACAATGACAGAGACCCTCAGACACGAATATGTACTCCACAGAATAACAATGACAGAGACTCTCAGACATGAATATGTACTCCACAGAATAACAATGACAGAGACCCTCAGACATAAATATGTACTCCACAGAATAACAATGACAGAGACCCTCAGACATGAATATGTACTCCACAGAATGACAATGACAGAGACCCTCAGACATGAATATGTACTCCACAGAATAACAATGACAGAGACTCTCAGACATGAATATGTACTCCACAGAATGACAATGACAGAGACCCTCAGACATGAATATGTACTCCACAGAATGACAATGACAGAGACCCTCAGACATGAATATGTACTCCACAGAATAACAATGACAGAGACCCTCAGACATGAATATGTACTCCACAGAATAACAATGACAGAGACCCTCAGACATGAATATGTACTCCACAGAATGACAATGACAGAGATCCTCAGACATGAATATGTACTCCACAGAATGACAATGACAGAGACCCTCAGACATGAGTGGTATTACAAGTCAGACCCAGTATTGCTAACACACACACCGTCATGTCGTGACTAAGAGCAGCCCTTAGCCGAGGTATATTGGCCACATACCACACCCCCTCGGGCCTTATTGCTTAATTATACACCAGATCCACTATCCAGGCAGAGCTCTGTGCACTGCACTGAATGGTGATAGACTAAGCCTATGTAGGTAACTCGATGCTTCTCTTTATGCTTCACTGACAGTTATAAGCCATTTGATCTTAGCATAATTTAAAATGAAACCAACCAGACGTTCTGTTGTGTTTGCAGCGGCCGAACTAGTCTTTCAAAGCAGCCGTGTGTTCATCAACAAAGAGAAGAGACATTCTAGTTTCACCTTCAAATATTAAGTAACCACAAAGAAGCTGAGCTCTCCACTCCCTGAGCTGTGAAATGAGGGTTCAGCTTTGCCAAACAAAAATAATGGATGGATGACGAGAGAGGAAAAAGGGCAGAGGGGAATGAAGAGTGATGTGTAGCTCTGGCTCAGAAACAGGGAGGGTGCCAGTTAACGCTTGCTCCATGCCCAACGGAAGTTGTTGTGAATGAATCTTTCCGGCAGCTTGTGAAAGCTACCGAGGTGGTATATTAGAGTCTCTACTGCTGGCCCGGAGTCAACAGAGACTCCGAGAGAACCTGTGGAGGCCACTCACACACACACTTGCATGCACACACACACACGTAGACAAATGGCGCACACACACACACACACACACACAAGCATTTGTAGACATTCATGTTAAATAAAATGTTCAGTTAAATGTCAATGTTTTAATTGGGGTCACAGCCCTCTGCTCTCCGTAGTACATATTTTATGTGTGAATGTTCCCTGTCCCTCCCATGCCATCCTGCCAGATTTACACTAAACTATTTAAAGCTGTCATCCCGTCAAACACACACACACACAAACGAGATGAGAGGGAACGGTGTTCTGCATGTTATTCCCCACAGCCTTTCCCTTGAGCAAGAGTTCCATCCTAACAACACTCTGGGAAATATCCATTAGAATTACATTTATTCTGCCCTGCAGGAATCTCCCTAGATACGACAACCCTGGAAAAAATCTCTCTGGTCATTGTCGAACGGGAAGAGAATGTAACAGGGGTCAGAAAGGTCAGAAACAGCCTACTGCCATCTATTGAGTATTAAGGTGCTTTTATCAGCCAGGTCACCCGTGATACATTCAGCATTCGACATCCATCCGTGCCTGAGGACTGTGGTGGTAGTTTTCTGTATTATCAAATGAGGAGACACAAACTAATCACACAAGTCAAAGTTCTACTTATACTAAAACTTTATTTATTTAAGTGAAGCATGTCACACCAAAAACTCAAGTCAATGATGTGCTTTGCAATAATGACCATGATGGCTGGTCAACGCAACACTTGACTGTTGGGTTGAGAG
>CM042379.1:29990430-30022930 GCA_023634145.1 Thymallus thymallus
AGGCTGAAAAGTCAGACCTGGAAAGACTAGAAAAATAAACTTGACAGCAGGAGAAATGGGAAACAAGCTGGTAAGACCTGACAAGACAAGATGAACTGGCACAGACAAACAGAAACTCAGGTATAAATACACAGGAGATAATGGGGATAGTTGGAGACTTGGTGGGGGGTGGAGACAAGAACAAGATAGGTGAAACAGATCAGGGTGTGACAAGTGTGTGTGAATGAGTGATGGATGGAAGTATTTTGTTCAGTCAGTAACCTTGCCACAAGGTCAAATCCCCACACAGTGTTGGACTAATGATAAGAGAGGGCTTCGGAGGGAAACTGCTTTCATCTGTAGAAAACACATACAACACACTACACAAACACACTCTCTCACACACTCTACACACAAAGATACACACTATATACACACACACACTACACAAACACACTTCTCACACACTCTACACACAAAGATACACACTATATACACACACACACTGCACACACACACACTGCACACACACTACACTCACACACATACACACACTACACACACACACACACACACACACACACACACACACACAAACACACACACAAACACACACACACACACACACACACACACACACACACACACACACACACACACACACACACACACACACACACATACACTACACAATCTCATCCATATTAAGCCTGAGAAATGTAAAATACTACAGTACTTACTGTATAATAAAACAGTACTCACTATATAATAATACAGTACTCACTATATAATAATACAGTACTTACTGTATAATAATACAGAACTCACTATAGAATAATACAGTACTCACTATATAATAATACAGTACTTACTACATAATAATACAGTACTTACTGTATAATAATACAGTGCTCACTATATAATAATACAGTACTCACTATATAATAATACAGTACTCACTATAGAATAATACAGTACTCACTATATAATAATACAGTACTCACTATATAATAATACAGTACTCACTATATAATAATACAGTACCTACTGTATAATAATACAGTACTCACTATGTAATAATACAGTACTCACTATATAATACTACAGTACTTACTACATAGTAATACAGTACTTACTACATAATAATACAGTACTCACTATATAATAATACAGTACTTACTACATAATAATACATTACTCACTATATCATAATACAGTACTCACTATAGAATAATACAGTACTTACTACATAATAATACAGTACTCACTATAGAATACTACAGTACTTACAATAGAATACTACAGTACTTACTATGTAATACTACAGTTCTTACTATAGAATACTACAATACTTACTATAGAATACTGTAGTATAGTATACTACACACTGTAGCATCCATCCATCGTGTGTACAGTATATCTTACTGTAGAATGTTGTAATATAGTATAGAATACTACAGTAAATACTACAGCATTATCTGCAAAGACACTATGCTTCGGTAACACATTATTTGACACCTAGAGTCATAACACTTTATGACACAGTAGTAACCATGTCATAATATGTCATAACAGCTGACATAAATTGTCATAACCTGTCGTAATATGGTCATAACACTATCACGACAAATATATTTTAGACGGATTATCAAATACAGTATGTTGTGTTTTTTTATGGCTGGTTATGACACCTACATGGCACCTACGTAAGAGTGCCAAAACCCCAAAAACATACCACACAAGGCAAAACATTCTATTACACCATAGCCTTTTTGTAAACTGTATGTTTATGTTAAATAATATCTTCTGCAATTTACTACAATAAATGATCATTGTAATTGCACAAACATTGATGTCAGACATGTACCTACCCCAATGTGCTGTCACTAATGACTGGGATGAATGCAGATTAATGCTCTTTTGCTGATGAATGACATCAAGGCTTGTACAGTGCCTGAAGAAAGTGATATGATGTGATTTCTATAGGGTTCCTATGTCTTGGAATGTGTTTTCAAAGTTGTTACTGGAGGAGCCAGGCTTCCGAGTTGGGCCCCTTTACTAAATGCATGCCAGATGTGGGTACATCCTGTTGTTCAAGTGCTAAAGTGGGGAGAACAAGTATTTGATACACTGCCGATTTTGCAGGTTTTCCCACTTACAAAGCATGTAGAAGTCTGTAATTTTTATCATAGGTACTCTTCAACTGTGAGTGACGTAATCAAAAACACAAATCCAGAAAATCACATTGTATGATTTTTAAGTAATTAATTTGCATTTTATTGCATGACATAAGTATTTGATACATCAGAAAAGCAGAACGTAATATTTGGTACAGAAACCTTTGTTTGCAATTACAGAGATCATACGTTTCCTGTAGTTCTTGACCAGGTTTGCTTTTTTTGGCCCACTCCTCCATACAGACCTTCTCCAGATCCTTCAGGTTTTGGGGCTGTCGCTGGGCAATACGGACTTTCAGCTCCCTCCAAAGATTTCTATTGGGTTCAGGTCTGGAGACTGGCTAGGCCACTCCAGTACCTTGAGATGCTTCTTACGGAGCCGCTCCTTAGTTGCCCTGGCTGTGTGTTTTGGGTCGTTGTCATGCTGGAAGACCCAGCCATGACCCATCTTCAATGCTCTTACTGAGTGAAGGAGGTTGTTGGCCAAGATCTCGCGATACATGGCCCCATCCATCCTCCCCTCAATACGGTGCAGTCGTCCTGTGCAGAAAGTCGTCCTTTGCAGAAAAGCATCCCCAAAGAATGATGTTTCCACCTCCATGCTTCACGGTTGGGATGGTGTTCTTGGGGTTGTACTCATCCTTCTTCTTCCCCCAAACACGGCAAGTGGAGTTTAGACCAAAACGCTCTATTTTTGTCTCATCAGACCACATGACCTTCTCCCATTCCTCCTCTGGATCATCCAGATGGTCATTGGCAAACTTCAGACGGGCCTGGACATGCGCTGGCTTGAGCAGGGGGACCTTGCGTGCGATGCAGGATTTTAATCCATGACGGCGTAGTGTGTTACTAATGGTTTTCTTTGAGACTGTGGTACCAGCTCTCTTCAGGTCATTGACCAGGTCCTGCCGTGTAGTTGTGGGCTGATCCCTCACCTTCCTCATGATCATTGATGCCCCACGAGGTGAGATCTTGCATGGTGCCCCAGAACGAGGGAGATTGACCGTCATCTTGAACTTCTTCCATTTTCTAATAATTGCGCCAACAGTTGTTGCCTTCTCACCAAGCTGCTTGCCTATTGTCCTGTAGCCCATCCCAGCCTTGTGCAGGTCTAAAATTGTATCCCTGATGTCCTTACACAGCTCTCTGGTCTTGGCCATTGTGGAGATGTTGGAGTCTGTTTGATTGAGTGTGTGGACAGGTGTCTTTTATACAGGTAACGAGTTCAAACAGGTGCAGTTAATACAGGTAATGAGTGGAGAACAGGAGGGCTTCTTAAAGAAAAACTAACAGGTCTGTGAGAGCCGGAATTCTTACTGGTTGGTAGGTGATCAAATACTTATGTCATGCAATAAAATGCAAATTAATTACTTAAAAATCATACAATGTGATTTTCTGGATATTTGTTTTAGATTCCGTCACTCACAGTTGAAGAAAAATTACAGACTTCTACATGCTTTGTACGTAGGAAAACCTGCAAAATTGGCAGTGTATCAAATACTTGTTCTCCCCACTGTATATGGGTATACTGTGTATCAATATACCCAGTCACTACAAAGATACAGGCGTCCTGCCTAACTCAGTTGCCAGAGAGTAACGGTGACTTTAAAAACAGTTACAGATGGATGTGATAGGAGAAAACAACATTGTAGTTACTCCACAATACTAACCTCTTTTACAGAGTGGAAATAAGGAAGCCTGCACAGAATAAAAATATTCAAAAACATGTATCCTGTTTGCAACAAGGCACTAAAGTAATATTGCAAAAACAATATGTTCTGAATACAAAGTGTTATGTTTGGGGCAAATCCAATACAACACATTACTGAGCACATCTGTCCATATTGTCAAGCATAGCTGGTTGCATCATGTGATGGGTATTCTTGTAATCATTAAGGACTGGGGAATCTTTCAGGATAAAAAAGAAATGGAATGGCGCTAAGCACAGACAAAATCCTAGAGAAAACCTGGTTCAGTCAATCAATCAAATATATTTATAAAGCTCTTTTTACATCAGCCAATGTCACAAAATGCAGTCTGCTTTCCGCCAGACACTGAGGGATTAATTCACCTTTCAGCAGGACAATAACCTAAAACACAAGGCCAAATATACACTGGAGTTGCTTACTAAGAAGACAGTGAATGTTATGAGTGGCCAAGTTATAGTTTTGACTTAAATCTACTTGAAAATCTTTGGCAAGACCTGAAAATGTTTGTCTAACAATGATCAACAACCAATTTGACAGAGCTTGAAGTATTTTGAAAAGAATAATGTGCAAATGTTGCACAATCCAGGTCTGGAAAACTCTTGGAGTCTTACTCAGAAAGACTCACAGCTGTAATCCCTGCCAAAGGTGCTTCTACAAAGTATTGACTCAGGGTGTGAATACTTATGTAAGATAGATGTTGCTGTATTTCATTTGCAATAAATTTGCTAAAAATTATAAAAACATGCTTTCACCTTTATTTAATCAATTTTAAATACAGGCTTAAAAACAACAAATACATTTTCTGAAGGCACTGTAGCTACGTGATAGGCGTATCTGGCTTATATGATTATGGTGGTCATAATGCTTTTAGACAGTAATAAAGTTTATTTTCTTTGTCCAAGTGAAACAGGATGGCCATAATGCTTCATGACAGGGTCATAAAGTGGATTTTCAAAATCTGTTATTTGAAAAAAAAAACATGACTGTAAATAATGAATTACAACAACAACAACAACAACAACAAGAAAGGATTTAACACTAAATTGTATTATTTATTCAAATGTGTTTTTTTCTCTGCCAAGAAATGTTCTTTCCTTTGAAAGTGTGTTTGTGCAGCTCCTCTCAAAGTTTCCACCTCTGGCTGCAGCAGATGCATTGCTTTCTCTGAAAAATCCAAGTAAAGAACAGAAATCAGAATAGAGTATGCTACAATTCAGTGATATCGCTAAAGAAAGCAGAAAACTAAAACTTTAGTGCTAACTGTACAAGTTATAGAAGAGGCCTATGTATTAAATGTAACAAAAACACGTAACTACAACTAGCTAGCTATGGTTGGCAAAATAAAAACATTATACATCAAATTGACAAGAAAACTATCACAGAAAACTATCACAGTTTAGATACACATGTTATCTCTAGATTTCAAAAACACAACCATGCTTATAAATGTTACAAACCTGAAGACAGGATGAATAAGGATGAATGGACAATTTACATTTTTCCACTGGGCTTCTCTCCCTGTTTCTCTCAATACAATGTGTGAGGCACGTGCCTGCAGCTAATTTACAATTATAATTTATAGAATCTATCAGAGGACATTTTTGGTTGTTGTAAGGGTAATAATATAAGCCAGAGAGGCCTATCACATACACTCACAATAGAATGGACAAAACGAGTGACCTAAGTGACTTTGAGTGTGGTATGATTTTCGGTGCCAGGCACGCCGGATCCAGTAGGCTTTTCACGCACAACAGTGTCCACGTTTAACGAGAATGGTTAAAAAAACATCCAGTCAGCAGCAGTCTTGTGGGCTAAAACAGCTCATTGATGAGAGAGGTTGAAGGAGGATGGCATGAATCATGCATGCTAACAGGCGGAGCCACAAACAGACAAATAACTGGAACAGCGGTGTGCAGAACGGTGTCTCGGAACGCACAACTCGTCGATCCTTGTCACAAATGGGCTGTTGCAGCAGACGACCACACCAGGTTCCACTCCTATCAGCTAATAACAAGAAGAAGCGGCTCCAGAGGGCACGCCATCACCAACACTGGACAATTGAGGAGTGAAAAAACATTGCCTGGTCCTTCGAATCCCGGTTCCTGTTGCGTCATGCTGATGAAAGAGTCAGGTTTTGGCGTAAGCAGCATGATTCCATGGACCAATCCTGCCTGGTGTCAACGGTACAGGCTGGTGGAGGTGGTGTAGTGTTGTGGGGAATGTATTCCTGGCATTAGGGTCCTTGATACCAATTCAGTAACAAACATTTTTCCGACATCTTATAAAATCCATTCCCTGAAGAATTCAGGATGTTCTGTATTTCATCCTGCTTCTGCATTCATCCCAGTCATCAGCAACAGAGCAATTGGGCTAGGCACATGTTTGACATCAATGTGTGCACAATTGCAATGGTAATAAAATGGCCAATTTTAGGAACTGTTATATAACATACTATTTACAAGTATAATGGAATGGTTTGCCTTGTGTGGTAGGTTATGTGGGCTTTGACATTCTTATGATGGTGTCATAACCAGCCATAAAATATTGCCATATATGTCATTACACGTCTAAAAATATGTGTCATGACAGTGTTATGTCAGCTGTCATTACATATTATGACATGGTTATGACCTAGGTGTTAAATAAAGTGTTAGCACACTTTCTTAACTACAGTAAATACCACAGTATTTAATTTTGCATATACCCTGCCCATTCCCCTCCCCATATCCCAGTTTAGACCATACATTATGTTCCCTACAGGTTATAGAGACCATCCCTCTAACCATCAGCCACCACAACAACAACTCCTAACTCACGTCCTCTGTCTTATACAAGACAAAAGAACATTAAGGCCAGAACCACATCAAACAACGACTGCAAAAGCCGAATAAATGGACCGCATTCTACAAACAGCTTAACAAAGACTGCAACCCACGCACCTTCCGGCAGAAAATAAAGACTATTAACAGAAACTCAAAGAAGAATACAATATCGGCACTAAAGTCCCAAGGTCAGCCCATACAGAATAGTGAAGAAAAGGACATACTGTTCAAAAACCATCTACAAAATGGTTGCACTCCTGCCCCAAGAATCCCAACTTTGACACAAAATGGAAAACATTGTAGACAGAGAAATACAAAAAGCAACACCACTCACCTGTCATCCGACACAGACCTCTCTCCTGGCTCCAGTAGACCACCAACTCATCCATGCTGTAACAATCACAAACATACCACTTAACTCTCAGCTGACACCTACCTCTCTCCTGGCACCAGCCGTCCAGCCACTCACTGAAGTGTAACAATCAAAGATATCAACTCACCTAAAATTAAATGAAAAGCACCTGGAGAAGACAGCATTGACACCATACTACTAAAACAAGCATCATACCTGCACCTCCTCTCCAACCTCTTCATCTCATGTGTCACCCACGGCCACTTCCCACAACCCTGGAAAACAACAGTTGTCACCATGATCCAAAAACCTGGCAAAGAGCCACAGAATGTTTCAAGCTATGGACCAATCAGCTTCCTAAGACATGTGGGGAAACTATTTGAAAGGGTACACTCACCGCTAGAATAAGAATACAGGAGCCTTCTTGGAGTACACCAGACAGGCTTCCAAAGAAACAAATCAACAACTGACAATATTTTAAGACTATCAGAAGAATTAACCATATAATCAACAAAATTTACATCCATCAGATATCCAGAATTAAGACCATCAAAGACAGACAAGCAATAACAGGACAGAAATACCATCCACAACCCATCACTCAAGAAAACCGTACAAGAAGCACAGTGGGCCACAGAAACATTCTCCAGTCTAAGCCAAACTGATACAAATACAATTTCACATCCCACACAACATCAGCATACCTCACTTATGCTAAAAACACAACATCTTCCTAATATTGAGTTGCACCATATCATTCTTCTTTAGCTTATTGAAGCTTGGTTTAATTAAAATCATGTTGGGAAATAAGTTAGCCGATTGTGTTTTGATCCTGACCCACGAGCACCCCCTAATGCACACATAATACCACGCATTGAGTTAACCAGGACCTTCCTACTTGAACCCTGCCTGCCTTGCCTCCAGAAGCTCTGAACTATCCCAACAGGCTCCAGTCCTATCTACCTACCTACAGATAGAAGCTCTGAACTATCCGTTCAAACCCTAGTCCTACCTAAAACTAGAGGTTATGGAAAATATGCTCATTTAGTATTTCTCCAGCAAGTTTCCTGAAGGAGAAAGCTTCCACTTCTATGTCAAAGATAATGAAACAAAACTACTATAATATTGTGCACAACACACTAAGGTAAATACTACAGTAATACTACAATCCTCAATCCTGTGTGCGTCTTGATATGTGGTATGTGTTTGTGAGCAATAACTTTCCTTCACTTGCCCTTGTTCCTAGTGCTGACATCCACCAACCATTACTACTCCGCATTTAACATCCACCAACCATTACTACTCTGCATTTAACATCCACCAACCATTACTGCTCTTCATTTAACATCCACTAACCATTACTACTCCGCATTTCACATCCCAACCATTACTACTCTGCAGTTCACATCCCAACCATTACTACTCTGCAGTTCACATCCCAACCATTACTACTCCGCATTTCACATCCCAACCATTACTACTCTGCATTTAACATCCACCAACCATTACTACTCTGCATTTAACATCCACCAACCATTACTGCTCTTCATTTAACATCCACCAACCATTACTACTCCGCATTTAACATCCACCAACCATTACTGCTCTTCATTTAACATCCACTAACCATTACTACTCCGCATTTCACATCCCAACCATTACTACTCTGCAGTTCACATCCCAACCATTACTACTCTGCAGTTCACATCCCAACCATTACTACTCCGCATTTCACATCCCAACCATTACTACTCTGCAGTTCACATCCCAACCATTACTACTCTGCATTTCACATCCCAACCATTACTACTCTGCAGTTCACATCCCAACCATTTCTACTCTGCATTTAACATCCCAACCATTACCAGGGTTAAGCACCATGCCAGAGGGGAAGACCACAGCTTTCCCATCAGGGATTCAATCTTACTATCCTCTGCCCTCTTAGTGGGCTGCTGTTTTTATGTCAATATTTACAATGAGCAGAATGACAGAGTTGATAGGATGCATATTGGAGAGAAAGGGAGGAGAGGGTGGAGGAAAGGAGAGAAAGGGAGGAGAGGGTGGAGGAAAGGAGAGAAAGGGAGGAGAGGGTGGAGGAAAGGAGAGAAAGGGAGGAGAGGGTGGAGGAAAGGAGAGAAAGGGAGGAGAGGGTGGAGGAAAGGAGAGAAAGGGAGGAGAGGGTGGAGGAAAGGAGAGAAAGGGAGGAGAGAGAAGGGAAATAGAATAGTTCTGAGAAATGACTACGTACTCAACTAGAACTAAAGTGACCTGACCTTTAAGAAGAAAAAAGAAATAAGCAAAGGAAACAGTTTTTACATTATTTAAATAATGTTTTTCATATAGAGTCGGCCCCTCTAGTGAGACAGCTAAATTATTATATGTAAAGAAGTGGATTTCTTATGGTAAACCTGCATAATGCACTCTGTAGAGTTTAAATCCAACATGTAGCGAGAACAGGGGAAGTGGGACTTGAACCAGTGACCTTTGGAAGTTGGCACACTATGGTGTGGCTAAAGAGATCAGATCTTTAGGCAAGGTCATAGAGAGCTGTGACGACTGTTGATCCTGCAATACTTTCAAATATAATTCTGTATAAGGATAGGTTAACATAAACTACATGCTTTGTGATGGACAGGTTAATTCTCTTCCATCTCCGGAATGCTTTTATACGTAACTGAACTATGTGGATAACTGTGCTCTATGGACTAAAGGAGGGCTGTGGAAGCTTTCTCAGGTGAAATAGTCTGATTGACAGAGGGAATGAATCTGGATGTTATGACGCTGACATTGACTTTATTTTCTATTCCAGGGGAAGTCAACCCTGTTCCTGGAGTACTGCAGGTACTGTAGGATTTTGTTCCAACATATGCACCTCTCCTGACCAACTGAGCTAATTGATCAGTTCAGTGATTGTCTACTTTCTACACACCCAGACTTCCAGGTCTGTTAAATCAAAAACATGAAGTGTCTGCGACACTCCAGGACCAGGGTTGCCTACCGCTGGTCTATATAATACGTGCTGAGTGAACACTGAGCATTCCGACTATCAGAATTTAAAGTGCTGTATGTCTGGCATGTGAGTGTGTCTGAATTAGTGTGAGTGTGTGCCCTGCTTGTGTGTCCTACTGTGCCACGATATCCAGGCCTTGTGCCTCGGGGGATGACTTGACTAAGCTAACCTGGTCTGGAGTCTCCAGGGGATGACTTGACTAAGCTAACCTGGTCTGGAGTCTCCAGGGGATGACTTGACTAAGCTAACCTGGTCTGGAGTCTCCAGGGGATGACTTGACTAAGCTAACCTGGTGTAGAGTCTCCAGGGGATGATTTGACTAAGCTAACCTGGTCTGGAGTCTCCAGGGGATGATTTGACTAAGCTAACCTGGTGTAGAGTCTCCAGGGGATGACTTGACTAAGCTAACCTGGTCTGGAGTCTCCAGGGGATGACTTGACTAAGCTAACCTGGTGTAGAGTCTCCAGGGGATGATTTGACTAAGCTAACCTGGTGTAGAGTCTCCAGGGGATGATTTGACTAAGCTAACCTGGTCTGGAGTCTCCAGGGGATGATTTGACTAAGCTAACCTGGTCTGGAGTCTCCAGGGGATGACTTGACTAAGCTAACCTGGTCCAAGTTGGGCCCAAGGCTGTGGTTCTCCAAAGCTCCTCTGACCGTGACAGGACCCAGATTGTGGACTCCTGGGCTGAGTTGGCAGTGTGATGCCCCTAGCTGACAAATGATTTAGAACCTATCATCATGCATGGGTAAAGTGTAAATTGTAAAAACATCTCACATTACTTACATTAACCTGACCACACAGTATAAGCCCAGTATAAGCCCAGTCGTAGGTAAACATTATGCAAAAAGCAGCAATGCCACGCGCCAGACATAAGGGAATATATATCTAATATCTGTCTCGTCATGATGTTGGAGTGTAACCAGATGTCTCAGTACTAACTGTCTTGTCATGATGTTGGAGTGTAACCAGATGTCTCAGTACTAACTGTCTCGTCATGATGTTGGAGTGTAACCAGATGTCTCAGTACTAACTGTCTTGTCATGATGTTGGAGTGTAACGAGATGTCTCAGTACTAACTGTCTCGTCCTGTCCTTTGTCCTGTCCTTTGTCCTGTCCTTTGTCCTGTCCTTTGTCCTGTCCTTTGTCCTGTCCTTTGTCCTGTCCTTTGTCCTGTCCTTTGTCCTGTCCTTGGTTGGTAGAAACTCTCTTAGCAACTCCCTAGCAATGTTAGCTTGTTAGCTTGTTAGCTATCCAGTTGAGTTATCAGGATAACTGTCTTCTGATGTGTTCTCTTCTTCTGATTGTATATTCTTAGTCCTTCTTCCTTTATCTTTCACTCACTTGTTTTTCTCAAATGTACTGTTCCTCTAAATCATTTGAAATATTGTATATTTAAAATACTAGATATTAGGAACTCATCATTTTACTAACTGCTCTTGGAACTCTCTGTCTCTTGCCTCCCTCCCTCCCTCCCTCCCTCCCTCCCTCCCTCCCTCCCTCCCTCCCTCCCTCCCTCCCTCCCTCCCTCCCTCCCTCCCTCCCTCCCTCCCTTGCTCTCCTCTGGCTAAACTGAACCTCTTCTCTGTCCCAACCCTATAAGAAAGCCTTCTCTTCAAAGCCCTTCTCTACATGGTTCTCTCTTACCGTTTCACCGGGGACATTCTGACTTTTAATTTCAGAACATTGCCTTGGATCGAAGAGATCAACCAAAGCCCATTTCCATGTGACCTTCCCAAACCGGAGGCCCAGGGAGACAGGCTCCTGATTCCCTGGAAACGCAGAACACAATTGAATGAAGCTGTGTCTACAGTGTGCTCACGACACAGACAGACATCTGAAAAATAAAAAATATTTAACCTTTATTTAAGCAGGTAGGCCAGTTGAAAACAAGTTCTCATTTACAACTGCGACCTGGCCAAGATAAAGCAAAGCAGTGCGACAAAAACAACAACAACACTGAGTTAAACATGGGATAAACAAATGTACAGTCAATAACACAATAGAGAATATATGTACAGTGTGTTCAAATGTAGTAAGATTAGGAAGGTAAGGCAATAAATAGGCCATAGTGGGGAAATAATTACAAGTTAGCATTAACACTGGAATGATAGCTGTGCAGATGATGATGTGCAAATAGAGATACTGGGGTGCAAATGAGCAAAAATTACAATATGGGGATGAGGTAGTAGGGTGGACTATTTACAGATGGGCTGTATACAGGTGCAGTGATCGGTAAGCTGCTCTGACAGCTGATGCATAAAGTTACATCTACACTCACTCTATTAGATACCCAGCTTCAGGTAGAGGTTGGCCTTTGACGCAGATCAGATGACCTTCCTTTTATCTGTATGTAACAACTGAGGGGAGGGGGGACAACTTCCTGCTACTAAGTTTAACTGCATCCTTGGAAAAGCAATTTAGTAAAATTATTTCACAACAACTGGTGTGGAGCAATGCTGTACTTAAATTCAAAATGCCCTCGTACCTCCATTCCATCTCCCAGTTCTGTTCTGGTAGACATCGGAACATAAGGAAGCTACCCCCAGTAGGTGATGCGATCACGGGCTCACTGCTGATTGGGAGATATCCATCAAAGTTAACAAAGAAAGAATTAACATCTGGAGGCTATTGTCTGCTGTGACTGATGTGTACGCTTCACCTCACCTCCAACAGATTGTCTCTGCCTTTCCCTCTGCTTCTCTATCCTTCTCTTTATCTGTTGCTCCTGCTCCACCCCTCTCTCTCTCTTTCTCTATCTGTGACTCCCTCGTTCTCTCATCAGTCATACACACTAGAGGAAAATGTGTCTGACCTTCCCAGCACACGATTACAGTATTGTCATTGTGTTTTTCCGTTATGATCCTAACCTGATATGGCTTCTGAGGAGGATTGGAGATGAAATACACCCACTGGGTGAGCACAGTTGAGTGAAAACAGCCATATACTGCCACAGCTGCTGTAAGGTGTACTACTATGATCATAACAGTTATTGAAAGTCATAGTAGAAGGTAATGTACACATTTGGCAGTACAGCAAGGTCTGGAACAGCTAACCACTGAAACGTATACAGCAAGGTCTGGAACAGCTAACCACTGAAACTTATACAGCAAGGTCTGGAACAGCTAACCACTGAAACTTATACAGCAAGGTCTGGAAGAGCTAACCACTGAAACTTATACAGCAAGGTCTGGAACAGCTAACCACTGAAACTTATACTGCAAGGTCTGGAACAGCTAGTCACTGAAACTTATACAGCAAGGTATGGAACAGCTAGTCACTGAAACTTATACAGCAAGGTATGGAACAGCTAGTCACTGAAACTTATACAGCAAGGTCTGGAACAGCTAGTCACTGAAACTTATACAGCAAGGACTGGAACAGCTAGTCACTGAAACTTATACAGCAAGGTATGGAACAGCTAGTCACTGAAACGTATACAGCAAGGTCTGGAACAGCTAGTCACTGAAACTTATACAGCAAGGTATGGAACAGCTAGTCACTGAACATTTATGGCTCACTATATCTCTCCATCTGTTATTTTATCTTTTAGACAACATTTCATTGGCAGGTGAATTAATTTGTTTATCGTAACAGAATGACATTTCTCCCATTTACTTTTATCTCTGTATCTCTCCACTCTCAATGTCTCTTCTCCTCTCCTCCTCTTCTCCTCTCCTCCTCGCCTCCTCTCCTCCTCTCCACCTCTCCCTCCATATTTCTTTACATATTTTTCTATCCTCCATCTAATTTTCTCCTTTCCTCCTCTCCTCCTCTCCACCTCTCCTCCTCTCCACCTCTCCCTCCATCTTTCTTTGCATATTTCTCTCTCCTTCCTCTCATTTTTTCTTCTCCTCCTCTCCTCCTTTCCTCCTCTCTACCTCTCCTTTCAACTTTCTTCATATCTTTCTCTCTCCTCTATAGCATTTAAATGTACAGTATTCAGTGGGGAGAACAAGTATTTGATACACTGCCGATTTTGCAGGTTTTCCTACTTACAAAGCATGTAGAGGTCTGTAATTTTTAACAAAAATCCAGAAAATCACATTGTATGATTTTTAAATAATCAATCTGCATTTTATTGCATGACATAAGTATTTGATCACCTACCAACCAGTAAAAATTCCGGCTCTCACAGACCTGTTCTTCTTTAAGAAGCCCTTCTGTTCTCCACTCAATACTTGTATTAACTGCACCTGTTTGAACTCGTTACCTGTATAAAAGACACCTGTCCACACACTCAATCAAACAGACTCCAACCTCTCCACAAAGGCCAAGACCAGAGAGCTGTGTAAGGACATCAGGGATACAATTGTAGACCTGCACAAGGCTGGGATGGGCTACAGGACAATAGGCAAGCAGCTTGGTGAGAAGGCAACAACTGTTGGCGCAATTATTAGAAAATGGAATAAGTTCAAGATGACGGTCAATCTCCCTCGGTCTGGGGCACCATGCAAGATCTCACCTCGTGGGGCATCAATGATCATGAGGAAGGTGAGGGATCAGCCCAGAACTACTCGGCAGGACCTGGTCAATGACCTGAAGAGAGCTGGGACCACAGTCTCAAAGAAAACCATTAGTAACACACTACGCCGTCATGGATTAAATTCCTGCAGCGCACGCAAGGTCCCCCTGCTCAAGCCAGCGCATGTCCAGGCCCGTCTGAAGTTTGCCAATGACCATCTGGATGATCCAGAGGAGGAATGGGAGAAGTTCATGTGGTCTGATGAGACAAAAATAGAGCTTTTTGGTCTAAACTCCACTCGCCGTGTTTGGAGGAAGAAGAAGGATGAGTTCAACCCCAAAAACACCATCCCAACCATGAAGCATGGAGGTGGAAACATCATTCATTGGGGATGCTTTTCTGCAAAGGGGACAGGACGACTGCACCGTATCGAGGGGAGGATGGATGGGGCCATGTATCGCGAGATCTTGGCCAACAACCTCCTTCCCTCAGTAAGAGCATTGAAGATGGGTCGTGGCTGGGTCTTCCAGCATGACAACGACCCGAAACACACAGCCAGGGCAACTAAGGAGTGGCTCAGTAAGAAGCATCTCAAGGTCCTGGAGTGGCCTAGCCAGTCTCCAGACCTGAACCCAATAGAAAATCTTTGGAGGGAGCTGAAAGTCCGTATTGCCCAGGGACAGCCCCGAAACCTGCTGGATCTGGATGGAGGAGTGGGCCAAAATCCCTGCTGCAGTGTGTGCAAACCTGGTCAAGAACTACAGGAAGAGTATGATCTCTGTAATTGCAAACAAAGGTTTCTGTACCAAATATTAAGTTCTGCTTTTCTGATGTATCAAATACTTATGTCATGCAATAAAATGCAAATTAATTACTTAAAAATCATACAATGTGATTTTCAGGATTTTTGTTTTAGATTCCGTCACTCACAGTTGAAGAGTACCTATGATAAAAATTAAGGACTTCTACATACTTTGTAAGTGGGAAAACCTGCAAAATCGGCAGTGTATCAAATACTGTACATATCCTGGTTATTTCCATGGGAGGTGTCTCCTCCAAGCTAAATCACCAGAGATAGATAGATAGATAGATAGATAGATAGATAGATAGATAGATAGATAGATAGATAGATAGATAGATAGATAGATAGATACATAGATAGATAGATAGATAGATAGATAGATAGATAGATAGATAGATAGATAGATAGATAGATAGATAGATAGATAGATAGATAGATAGATAGATAGATAGATAGATAGATAGATAGATAGATAGATAGATAGATAGATAGATAGATAGATAGATAGATAGATAGATAGATAGATAGATAGATAGATAGATAGATAGATAGATAGATAGATAGATAGATAGATAGATGGATGGATGGATGGATGGATGGATGGATGGATGGATGGATGGATGGATGGATGGATGGATGGATGGATGGATGGATGGATAGATAGATAGATAGATAGATAGATAGATAGATAGATAGATAGATAGATAGATAGATAGATAGATAGATAGATAGATAGATAGATAGATAGATAGATAGATAGATAGATAGATAGATAGATAGATAGATAGATAGATAGATAGATAGATAGATAGATAGATAGATAGACTTCTCTTAATTAAGATACGCTTCATTCCTACATCCTGTACACTTCTCTTAATTAAGATACGCTTCATCCCTACATCCTGTACACGTCTCTTAATTAAGATGAACAAAAGTTTCATTTTCCTGAAGTTCTCCACTCTGACAGAAATTCAAAGAGAAACCTTTGGATTGTAGTCAAGTGTATCCCAAGTTTTAGAAACAAGACATGTTGTTTTCGGTCTCCCTCAGTTTGATAATGTAAGTTATGTATGTATGAATTACTGTTGGGACCAAGCCACCTTAGTGGCTTGGTCCCATGTGTATTGTGTTCGTTATCTTATGTGCTTAAATTCGTACTTCTTCTGATATAAAACATCCTCTTTGTGTAGAAAACAAAGTGTGTGAGCGTGTGTGTATGTGTGTTTACCTGTGTGTGTGTATGTGTGTTTACCTGTGTGTGTGTAGGTGTGTTTACTTGTGTGTGTGTATGTGTGTTTACCTGTGTGTGTGTATGTGTGTTTACCTGTGTGTGTGTATGTGTGTTTACCTGTGTGTGTGAATGTGTGTTTACTTGTGTGTGTGTGTATGTGTGTTTACCTGTGTGTATGTATGTGTGTTTACCTGTGTGTGTGTATGTGTGTTTACTTGTGTGTGTGTGTATGTGTGTTTACCTGTGTGTGTGTATGTGTGCTTACCTGTGTGTGTGTGTGTGTGTGTGTGTATGTGTGTTTACATGTGTGTGTGTATGTGTGTTTACCTGTGCGTGTGTATGTGTGTTTACCTGTGCGTGTGTGTATGTGTGTTTACCTGTGTGTGCGTGTATGTGTGTTTATCTGTGTGTGTGTGTGTGTGTGTGTGTTTACCTGTGTGTGCGTGTATGTGTGTTTATCTGTGTGTGTGTGTGTGTGTGTGTGTGTATATGTGTTTATCTGTGCATGTGTGTATGTGTGTTTATCTGTGTGTGCATGCATGTGTGTGTTATTGTTCTGTCATGTAAAGACATCTCTCCCCTGCTGCAGAATATTACTCATCTGATGCAGTTTTCAGATGAGGAGGCAGTCTCCTGTATAGGAAATCTGGCCCTGGGGGATTCTGACACCTTGTTATTGTACCACACAAGAGAACATTGTAGCCGCCTGAGTATATGGCCACGTAGGCGTAAAGTAGTGATAACGAACATGGAACGAATACAAAACAAGAGAAGTGTCTAACAAGGATAACATAAACAATACTACCTGATGACTGACAGAACAGTGCTAGATACATGTTAAGTAATTAAGGTAATAATGAAGTCCAGGTGTGACTGATGATGGTTGCAAGGTGTGTGTAAAGGTGGGTTGCCTTTAGGGTGGGATAGTGTGGGATAGGGTAGGATAGGATGGGTTGGTAGGGTAGGGTGGGATAGGGTAGGATAGGATATGGTAGGATAGGGTAGGATATGGTGGGGTAGGATAGGGTGGGATAGGGTAGGGTAGGGTGGGATAGGGTAGGGTGGGATAGGGTAGAGTGGGATAGGGTAGGATGGGGTGTGGTGGTAAGGGAAGGGTAGGGTAAGATAGGGTAGGGTGGGATAGGGTGGGATAGGGTGGGATAGGGTAGGATAGGGTGGGGTGGAGAGGGTAGGGTAGGGTGGGGTGGATAGGGTAGGGTGGGGTGGGATAGGGTAGGATGGAAAGGTTAGGGTGGATAGGGTAGGATAGGGTAGGATAGGTTAGGGTGGATAGGGTAGGGTAGGATAGTGTGGGATAGGGTAGAATAGGATGGGTTGGTAGGGTAGGAAGGGGTAAGATAGGGTAGGGTGGGATAGGGTGGGATAGGGTAGGATAGGGTGGGGTGGAGAGGGTAGGGTAGGGTAGGGTGGATAGGGTAGGCTGGGGTGGGATAGGGTAGGATGGAAAGGTTAGGGTGGATAGGGTAGGATAGGGTAGGATAGGGTAGGATAGGGTAGGATAGGTTAGGGTGGATAGGGTAGGGTGGGATAGTGTGGGATAGGGTAGGATAGGATGGGTTGGTAGGGTAGGGTGGGATAGGGTAGGGTAGGATAGGTTAGGGTGGATAGGGTAGGGTAGGGTGGGATAGGGTAGGATAGGTTAGGGTGGATAGGGTAGGGTGGGATAGAGTAGGATAGGGTAGGGTATTTAGGGTGGGATAGGGTAGGATAGGGTAGGATAGGCTAGGGTGGGATAGGGTAGGATATGGTGGGATAGGTAGGATAGGGTAGGATATGGTAGGGTAGGATAGGGTATGATAGGGTGGGATAGGGTAGGATAGGTTAGGGTGGATAGGGTAGGGTAGGATAGGTTAGGGTGGATAGGGTAGGATAGGTTAGGGTGGATAGGGTAGGGTAGGTTAGGGTGGATATGGTGGGGTTGGGGTAGAATAGGATAGGGTAGGGTTATACAGGGTCATTTATTTTAGGGTATGATAGGGTGGGTAGGGTAGGGTAGGTTAGGGTGGATAGGGTAGGATAGGTTATGGTGGATAGGGTAAGATAGGTTTGGGTGGATAGGGTAGGATAGGTTAGGGTGGATAGGGTAGGGTAGGGTGAGATGGATTGGATAGGCAGCAGGGAAATGTTCAATAAAGAATTAGCTCAATAACACAAGTTCACATGCATGGTTTTCATAAAGGCATAGACAAGATATGTACTAGCAGTTTTAACACAAGCTCCAAAGAAAACGCTCTCCCTCTTTGTAACTGCTGCCACAGTTTTAATTGGGTGTGTGGCCGTCTGTGGTTCCGTCTGTGGGTTTTGGAATGTGTGGCCATTTTACTAATTGCATATTTTGCCGTAACGTAAAGCCTCAAGTTTAGGTACTAATTCAGAGATTTGGGTCAAAGTTTGTCAACAAGGTTAACGTTAGTTTTTAATTCAGAGTGGTTAAGGTAACAGTTAAGGTTTGGGAGAGGGTTCATATAAAACTCTACTTGATGGTAACACACTGGAGTTGCCTGTTAGGAATGACACATAATGCCGACATTTCAACATTTAAAATATCCAGAAATACTCCGTAATCCACAGTCTCCTAGTACTGGTGGTGTCTCTGTAGCTACAGTAGTACTGGTGGTGTCTCTGTAGCTACAGTAGTACTGGTGGTGTCTCTGTAGCTACAGTAGTACTGGTGGTGTCTCTGTAGCTACAGTAGTACTGGTGGTGTCTCTGTAGCTACAGTAGTACTGGTGGTCTCTCAGTAGTGGCAGCTAGTAGTGGTAGAGACCGTATGGCACTGTCTGACCACCATCTGTTGTGGGAAGGTGGCGGCCATGTTGGCTCTGGTGTGGAGGTGGTGGCTCTGTGTCGGGCACCAGTTTCCACCCAGAGAAAGGCACCACAGCGTAACCAAGGCCATAGTGGGTTACAACTATCTAACCTACTGTTCATTCAATCCATTCCTTGTTACACCGGCTTCTAAAACTTACCACTATGTGTTTCACTCTTATTCAGGAAGCATTTTTCGTCTTCCAATCAAATCAAATCAAATTGTATTTGGACCATGATAGTTATTTGGTGATGTCGTGACGTGTTTGGACCATGGTAGTTATTTGGTGATGTCGTGACGTGTTTGGACCATGATAATTAGTTGGTGATGTCGTGACGTGTTTGGACCATGGTAGTTATTTGGTGATGTCGTGACATGTTTGGACCATGATAATTAGTTGGTGATGTCGTGACGTGTTTGGACCATGATAGTTAGTTGGTGATGTCGTGACGTGTTTGGACCATGATAATTAGTTGGTGATGTCGTGACGTGTTTGGACCATTATAATTAGTTGGTGATGTCGTGACGTGTTTGGCCCATGATAATTAGTTGGTGATGTCGTGACGTGTTTGGACCATGATAGTTAGTTGGTGATGTCGTGATGTGTTTGGACCACGATAGTTAGTTGGTGATGTCGTGACGTGTTTGAACCATGATAGTTAGTTGTGGATGTCTTGGTGTGTTTGGACCATGAGGAACTTGAAACTCTCGACCCGCTCCACTTCTGCCCGTCGATGTTAATGGGGCCTCTTGAACTTGTTATTGTGTATTCAGTCACAAGGCAGATTAATCACTCTCATTTCTCTCTGATTAAATTAGTGTATTTCTATGGTGTGATGACTAATCTTCCAGTGAAGTACACTGCTTCCTTCTGAGCAACACAAGCAAAAACAGCTAGTAACGGGCATTTAGCAGTGAGCAAATTTTAGCAGCAACATTAGTCACCATATACAGTCTTTGCTGGTAATTTAAGGACAATTACACCCACTCAGTAGGAGAGAGGGCCGCCAGCAGTTCAACTTCACCAACAAAGCCATGATTAACTAATACAAGAGGGAACGCTCACAACGAGAGAGGAAGAGAAAGAGAGGACACAGAAGGAGAATGAGTGAAACACAATAAAATCGAGGATTATACTGTGTGTGCTGTCAGCAAAATGTTTGATTTGGTTTAGCTGTGGCCACTTAAGCCTGGTGTTAGCCCTATTGTTTCAATAAACCCCATCCTAATCCAAGCTGCAGAGGCGAGAGAGGTGAAAGAAAGGAGAGACAGTGGGGAGAGAGCGAGGGATGAGCCTCTCTCCCCTCTATTAGGCCAGAGAGGAGATGAGTGTAAAGCCATCAATTACCACATAACTACCGTAACTTTGTCTCTGTCTCCCTCCCTCCCTCCATCTACAGTTTTTCTTCCTCTCTTTTCCTTCCTCTCTCTCTCACTCTCTCTCATTGTCTTCATTTCATTTCTTCCAACTACTAGAATCACCTCTCTTATTGTCTGCCAATGATGTGAAGTCATCATACAATCTCTCCTTCCTTTTTACTTCCCTTTCTCTAATAACTTCTTCCTTGTTCTCCGTAATAATACCGACATAAAGCTACTTCCCATCTGGAAGTAAACCAGACCGACTTAAAGCTATGTCCTGTCTGGAAGTAAACCAGACCGACTTAAAGCTACTTCCTGTCTGGAAGTAAACCAGACCGACTTAAAGCTACTTCCTGTCTGGAAGTAAACCAGACCGACTTAAAGCTACGTCCTGTCTGGAAGTAAACCAGACCGACTTAAAGCTATGTCCTGTCTGGAAGTAAACCAGACCGACTTAAAGCTACTTCCTGTCTGGAAGTAAACCAGACCGACTTAAAGCTACTTCCTGTCTGGAAGTAAACCAGGCTGACTTATAGCTACGTCCTGTCTGGAAGTAAACCAGACCGACTTAAAGCTACTTCCTGTCTGGAAGTAAACCAGACCGACTTAAAGCTACTTCCTGTCTGGAAGTAATTCATCAAAATAGGAGTCTTTATATTATCTTCTTCTGGTGAAACACACATTTGTTCCTCTCCTGGTGAGATATTGGATTAATTCCTATTACCCCCAACATTAGCTTTGGGTCTACAGTATATTGTGTGTGTGTGTGTGTGTGTGTGTGTGTGTGTGTGTGTGTGTGTGTGTGTGTGTGTGTGTGTGTGTGTGTGTGTGTGTGTGTGTGTGTGTGTGTGTGTGTGTGTGTGTGTGTGTGTGTGTGTGTGTGTGTGTGTGTGAATGTGTGTGAATGTGTCTGTGTGTGTTTATGTGTGTGTGTTCATTCTCATTATTGAGTTATGTTCCTTAATGCAGCTATCATCCTTCTGATGTTCCAGAAACAATTACCCAAGCAGTCACACTCACACACACACACACACACACACACACTGACATGACTGACACGGAGAACAGATGCAGAGATGGAGAGAGGAGGAGAAATAAATAGAGTTGAAGAGATGGAATGGAATGAGCTGTAATCCGGTTCGCTCCGGCTGGGTGTAATCTCCCTCATTAACAACACATTCGCTCTCTAATCAACGCACTATCAAAATTTACCACGGAAAACTTCAGACGCTTCTCGGGGTGATATGAATTCTCACCGCCTCAATTCCGAGACTTCAAACTTCAGATAGGTGACAGTCTGAGAAAAACATATTTGTAATTACAAATAATTATCCAATAATTAGCAGTAAATATAGTTGGGAATATCGCTGTCAGTGAAAGTCGGAGACAGATCATGGCTCCTCAGACACAGAATCTCCCCTTGCTTTTGGCTACTGTTGGGTTTGCAACAGCAGAGATTTGTATAAACCTTGCTGTCTGTCTCTGCGACAGACTTAGTCTCAGGCCTAACAACACTAGTGCTACATCCTCCAAACCATGGTTTCTCTGGCGTTACCATTTAAAGGTTATCCTCCCCTTCATCTACCTTATCTACATAATCTCTCTCTCTCTTTCACTGATCTCTCTCTCTCTCTCTCTCTCTCTCTCTCTCTCTCTCTCTCTCTTTCACTGATCTCTCTCTCTCTCGACCCCCCCACCCTCGCTCTCGCTCTCTCTCTTTCACAGATCTCTCTCTATCTCGACCCCCCCACCCTCGCTCTTTCTCTCTCTTTCACTGATCTCTCTCTCTCTCTCTCTCTCTCTCTCTCTCTCTCTCTCTCTCTCTCTTTCACAGATCTCTCTCTATCTCGACCCCCCCACCCTCGCTCTTTCTCTCTCTTCTCTCTTTCTCTCTCCATCTCTCTATCCCCCACACTGTCCCTCTGTCCCTCTCTGTCTCTTTCCCTCTCTCTCACAGTTCCCACTTTACATATATCAGGCAGGAGGCAATTCACATAATGAAAAGCAGCAAGAGCGTCCTTATCACTGGGCTAGTTGGCCCTGCTGCGGAGCCCCATAAACATGGTGCCAAAATAGCCAGTGTGAAACAGGAAACAGGAACAACGCCTAGAATACTCACTGTTCAATCAAAAAAGCTGCATGTTCACTTAATAAGCATATACTCGTGATGCCTGTAATGTGTTTTGCACGTTATTTTGGTTCATTCTACTTCATCCTTCCATCTGAGTACAAAAAACAAAATACTTTCATCCATGCAACCACATTGGTTGCTATGCCTAACAAAAAATGGTTGCTATGCAGGCTGGCTAAGGTCTTCTCACTTCGCCAACTAAAGCTACAAACTGATTGTTTTCATAGCTTTTCTCTTTACATTTAGCTAATTGGATATAGCCAAGATAGTAATATTGTTGCATGATTTTGCCTGGATTAGAAAAGTCGATATCTCTTTTGTTTACAGTTCACATATTAAATTACTGAAAAATATCTTCACATTGCAGTTCATTACCGACACATTTTAGATCGGATTTTAAAAGTGAAACATTGTTTCCGAGGTCAGCCTGGCAGACAGCAATATACAAACCTTTGCTAGTAGCAGGAAGACATAATGTGTTAATAAATTATGAAGTCTTATTACTTATAACATTGATGTTGGTTTATTACTTATAACATTGGTCACATGCCATAGATGCTGGTATATTACTTATAACATTGGTCGCGTGCAAGAGATGTTGTTTTATTACTAATAACATTGGTCGCGTGCAAGAGATGTTGGTTTATTACTTACAACATTGGTCCCGTGCCAGAGATGTTGGTTTATTATTTATAACTTTGGTAGCGTGCCAGAGATGTAGGTTTATTACGCATAACACTGTGTGAAGGTGATGTGGGTATATTTTTATCCCTCTGCAGATTTCTGTTACAAATCGAACACAAACACACAAACATACACACAAACAAGCTGTTGAAGCAATGTCGGTGAGACAGCCGGGCCACGCCTCACAGAGGGCATTACGAAATCCAATTTGGATGTTATAAATGAGTATAAGCAGAGATGGAGGGAGAGAGCAAGTGATGGAGGAATGGAGGGGGGAACAGGCAGCTACAGGACAGGTTGTTTAACATTATGGGAATAGGCTGAAAATGGGGACTGTCAATTGCCTTGTTAGCTGCAGCGAGACAGTGAGCGCAAGCGGTTGGATGAATCAGCTTTGTTTAAATTCAACTAGTATAGATAAATGATGAATGTGATTATTTCACACAGATACACACAGAAGACACACACACACACACGCAAAAGGATTAAATACACACACACACACTCAGATTCATACAAAATTAAACTGCTCTCTTTTGCTCTCTTGTCAATCGAATAAATCAATTCCTAAAGGTTCATTGTGACGTCTGTTTTCTGGGAAAGTTGAACGGAACTTTCTATTTGGCCGTGTTAGAGATAAATGGCTATTCCAAAAAGAGAGGAAATGGCGGAACGACGACGCCCATCGCAAGTTCACTGAATACCAGTCGGAGTAAACAACGACGCCCATCGCAAGTTCACTGAATACCCGTCGGAGTAAACAACGACGCCCATCGCAAGTTCACTGAATACCCGCCGGAGTAAACAACGACACCCATCGCAAGTTCACTGAATACCCGCCGGAGTAAACAACGACACCCATCGCAAGTTCACTGAATATCCGTCGGAGTAAACAACGACACCCATCACAAGTTCACTGAATACCCGCCGGAGTAAACAACGACACCCATCGCAAGTTCACTGAATACCCGTCGGAGTAAACAACGACACCCATCACAAGTTCACTGAATACCCGCCGGAGTGAACAACGACACCAATCACAAGTTCACTGAATACCCGCCGGAGTAAACAACGACACCAATCACAAGTTCACTGAATACCCGCCGGAGTAAACAACGACACCCATCGCAAGTTCACTGAATACCCGTCGGAGTAAACAACGACACCCATCGCAAGTTCACTGAATACCCGCCGGAGTAAACAACGACACCCATCGCAAGTTCACTGAATACCCGCCGGAGTAAACAATGACACCCATCACAAGTTCACTGAATACCCGCCGGAGTGAACAACGACACCCATCACAAGTTCACTGAATACCCGCCGGAGTGAACAACGACACCAATCACAAGTTCACTAAATACCCGCCGGAGTAAACAACGACACCAATCACAAGTTCACTGAATACCCGCCGGAGTAAACAACGACACCCATCACAAGTTCACTGAATACCCGTCGGAGTAAACAACAACACCCATCATGTATGTGTAATAGATGTCTGAATGTTTTGACAGTCTTCAAGCATTTATAAAGGCTGTTAAAGGGAGCAATGAGCTGCATATCAAGACGGGTAATTGTCAGTGTGTGTACGTGCCTGTGTATAGTATTGTATAGTATTGTATAGTATTGTATTGTTCACCTGTGTGTGTGTGTGTGTGTGTGTGTGTGTGTGTGTGTGTGTGTGTGTGTGTGTGTGTGTGTGTGTGTGTGTGTGTGTGTTTGTCTGTGTGTGTGTGTGTGTGTGTGTGTGTGTGTGTGTGTGTGTGTGTGTGTGTGTGTGTGTGTGTGTGTGTGTGTGTGTGTGTGTGTGTGTGTGTGTGTGTGTGTGTTTGTCTGTGTGTGTGTCTGTGTGTGTGTGTGTTTGTCTGTGTGTGTGTGTGTGTGTGTGTGTGTGTGTGTGTGTGTCTGTGTGTGTGTGTGTCTGTGTGTGTGTGTGTCTGTGTGTAGGGTTGGGGAGTAACTGATTATGTTACCAGCTAAAATATTGTGAAAAACTAGATGATTACTTATTTTAAATTCAGAAAGGAAACATTATGACGTTGTTCTGTTTTCTCAATAACATTCAATTCAGCATTGAAGAAAGGGGCAAGTTTGTTTCTTCCACCTGAGCAAGTCTGACCACCAATCAGAGACCACTATGATGACACACCAAATGATGACCACCAATCAGAGACCACTATGATGACACACCAAATGATGACCACCAATCAGAGACCACTATGATGAAACACCAAATGATGACCACCAATCAGAGACCACTATGATGAAACACCAAATGATGACCACCAATCAGAGACCACTATGATGAAACAGCAAATGATGACCACCAATCAGAGACCACTATGATGAAACACCAAATGATGACCACCAATCAGAGACCACTATGATGAAACACCAAATGATGACCACCAATCAGAGACCACTATGATGAAACACCAAATGATGACCACCAATCAGAGACCACTATGATGAAACACCAAATGAGTTTGATGGATCCCTTTGTCCTCTAAAGGCGTCTGCGTGCTTTTTTTTTTTATTTTAAATTTTTTAGGCTGACCTTTTTTGGAATATTGCTGCTTTTCTTCTTGTTTTTCAAGCGAAGGTCTTTTAAGAGAGTATGCGATCACACTCGTTCATAGCCAAAGCATACTGACGCCTTTTAATGCATCCTAAGTGAAAGTCATCAAAAAGTTATTTTAATGAATTTCTACACAAAACTCCAAAATGCTATTTGGAGAACAGCAAAAACGAACAAAATGAACCCAACCATTAATGATCACCGCAATATCTGGTTTATCTTTGGAACAGTGTGAACAACGTCAACCACTACTCAACCTCATCATGAACAGACTCATACAGTGCAACGTTAAATAGAGCCATATAATACATGCAATCAAGTCACAACAATACCGACATCCATAGTTAGCGTGAGTTTCAAGTTAGGGGAAGCTATTTGTTCACTATAACATTTCACCTTTATTAAATAAAGGACTGCATGCATCTACCATCGCATTTGCAGACTAATGTAAGATAGGCACCTATTCCTAATGTGATGAGTAGATTGCTTAGTCAAAAGTTAGGCTAATAATATAACTCTGTTAGCAAAACAGACAGTTCTGAACAATGCATGCCTGATCGCACAGTGACATAGAGTCACTAATCAGGGACGTGTCTTCTCATTTTTGCAAAATGTTGCCTTTCATAAATACATTTCATACAATTCTACTACATTATATATGACTGGAGACCAAAATATCTTTTTTAATAAGACACAAATTAGATGACATTGTCTTGAATGCAACCATCCAGTGGCGACCCGTCACTCAGTTTTGCATGTTGTTTTGTTATTAATTCGTGTCATATATCAGTTTGCAAAAACAATGTAAAAAAAAACAAATTTATTGAGTGAATAAAGCTGCATACAAACATGGTCTCTTTATTGCTTTCTTGAGTAAGGCAGCTCCAAAATGCAGGTGTTTCAGCTTAGCTCAGTGCTTTGTGTGGCGGAGGGGCAGCCAGGGGAAATACAGAGGGTAGGGGTAGGTCATCTTCTTTAATTGCATGTCTACCGTAGCTTTGATTGGACTGATCATGCCGACCAGTGGTGTAGTAATAAACAAAAAGGTGGGTAAACTATGAATTTCTCCGGATAATTTTGATACGACAAATCATTCGTCAGTATAATCGGAAAACGTAATTACATTTTTAAACAGTATCAATTAATTGCATTTGATGCAAGTCTACTAAAAAGGAAGGCCTAGTGTAGGTAATTAATCAGGTTATTAATCTAAAAAATAATAATCTGGACTAGACACACATTCCACCAAACATATGTTTTGCAAATGTTGATGTTCAAATATTTTATATTCACATTAATAATTATCTGATATGAGCTACACTGCAAATACAGTAAGTATTTTGAAGTGCTAAATATAATATTATATAATAATATATAATAATATATAATATTGTGGATACAATAAACAACGTATTCATGTACAGTACATAACTGTTACACATGAAACCTGTGACAACTAATATTTGCAGTTTATCACATTTTCTTGCAGAACTCATTGTCTGAACACTTGCCAGAAAACCAAATAAAACTAACCACGGCATACACATCTTCAGTGTAGGCCGTGCGCGCGGATGAGCGGAGTTTTCTGTTGGATAGATGAATCAGTGAAAGCATGCGCAGGTGAACATAACGAGCGTACTGGGAAGTAGGTAAACGATAATTAATTCAATGAAAATGTGAGTAAATGCTATTTCACAAATAAAATGTTGCGTAAACGGAGTAAAGTGAGTTTGCCCCACCAAGATGTACATGCTAAAATCGCCACGGCAACCATCTAATCCAGGCCTACGAAAAGGAGAGACAAATTGTACAATATGACGAACCATATAGCCTGGAGGAGGAAATTATTGTCCCAGAAAAAACTTTCCAGTGGTACTGATGTAATGATAAAGAATATGAGCTGGGTCCTAACTCACTTACAAGGCTGTGTTGAAATAACAACACCAAATTAAAGCAACTGTCTGGCACTGTCTCTGCTTTCCAAAGTCAGAGAAAGGAGTGCAGGCTGGAAACCTCTCTCCAAGCGATGCTCCCCATGGTCCTAAACCCTGCCCATCAATACTCTAAACAGCCATTGCATTTCAATTGGGATTATAATGGTTTTAGTCTACTGGCGGCCGACAACTACATCAAATCCGTTGTGATAATAGAAAGCATAGTGTATAATAAAACCTTGATACTCTTTCTCAAAGGGCTTCACACACTCTCTTCAACCCCTGCTTCTCCCTCCCTCCCTTTCACCCTCTCTCTCTCTCCCTCCCTCCCTTTCACCCTCTCTCTCTCTCTCTCCCTCCCTTTCACCCTCTCTCTCTCTCTCTCTCCCTCCCTCCCTTTCACCCTCTCTCTCTCTCTCCCTCCCTTTCACCCTCTCTCTCTCTCTCCCTCCCTTTCACCCTCTCTCTCTCTCTCCCTCCCTTTCACCCTCTCTCTCTCTCTCTCTCTCCCTCCCTTTCACCCTCTCTCTCTCTCTCTCTCTCCCTCCCTTTCACCCTCTCTCTCTCCCTCCCTCCCTTTCACCCTCTCTCTCTCCCTCCCTCCCTTTCACCCTCTCTCTCTCTCCCTCCCTCCCTTTCACCCTCTCTCTCTCCCTCCCTCCCTCCCTTTCACCCTCTCTCTCTCTCTCCCTCCCTCCCTTTCACCCTCTCTCTCTCTCTCCCTCCCTCCCTTTCACCCTCTCTCTCTCCCTCCCTCCCTCCCTCCCTCCCTTTCATCCTCTCTCTCTCTCTGCCTTTCACCCTCTCTCTCTCTCCCTTTCACCCTCTCTCTCTCCCTCCCTCCCTCCCTTTCACCCTCTCTCTCTATCTCCCTCCCTCCCTTTCACCCTCTCTCTCTCCCTCCCTCCCTCCCTCCCTTTCACCCTCTCTCTCTCCCTCCCTCCCTTTCACCCTCTCTCTCTCCCTCCCTCCCTTTCACCCTCTCTCTCTCCCTCCCTCCCTTTCACCCTCTCTCACTCCCTCCCTCCCTCCCTTTCACCCTCTCTCTCTCCCTCCCTCCCTTTCACCCTCTCTCTCTCCCTCCCTCCCTTTCACCCTCTCTCTCTCCCTCCCTCCCTTTCACCCTCTCTCTCTCCCTCCCTCCCTTTCACCCTCTCTCACTCCCTCCCTCCCTTTCACCCTCTCTCTCTCCCTCCCTCCCTTTCACCCTCTTTCACTCCCTCCCTCCCTTTCACCCTCTCTCTCTCCCTCCCTCCCTTTCACCCTCTCTCACTCCCTCCCTCCCTTTCACCCTCTCTCTCTCCCTCCCTACCTTTCACCCTCTCTCTCTCCCTCCCTCCCCTTTCACCCTCTCTCTCTCCCTCCCTTTGACTCTCTCTCTCCCTCCCTTTGCTCCTTTCTCTCTCCTCCCACGTTATTGGTTCTTTGGCAGGTGATGCGTGGGCACTCCAAACATGACTAATCAAAGAGAACCATCGCACTCTTCCAGAAGCGTGGCTGTAGTGTGAAACCCGCCAATTCAGACAAATAAAGAGGTGTAATGGTTTCGCACAAACAAAAATATGTTGCATAAAGCTTACTTCATTATTCAATGTTTAAATAGTTTTTACTGCATCAGGGATTGCGTACACAGACGTTTCGGCTTTATAGCCTTCTTCAGTGTGTAGGTTCAATTGTCTTTAATGACACCATTCTGGCAGAGGTGTGTGTGCGTGTGCATGTGTGTGCGTGTGTGTGTGTGTGTGTCACTGACACAGAAGAGTCTTAAAGTAAAGGGGGTACCAGTAAAGGGGGTACCAGTAAAGGGGGTACCAGTAAAGGGGGTACCAGTAAAGGGGGTACCAGACATGTCACTGAGAGATAGCATAGTAAACACTGGGTAAGAAAACATACACACACATATAGATGCTGAAATCTACCTGATGCTTCCTACCAGGCCAGTTATACACATAACCCTATTATCATCTATAGATACAGATACCATTCCATGGAATACAGTTAACCTTCCTCTGCAGTTATTTTTTAATTCCGGCCTGGGAAATGTGCACAGAAATATGTTTGTTTTTTGGAGGACGGGGTGTTCTGACACATTAACTGGCCCAAGGAGAAATAACAGCCATGACTAATACTGCCTGATAACTACCCCAGGGGTAAGAGGAACCATGCCTGATAACTACCCCAGGGGTGAGAGGAACCATGCCTGATAACTACCCCAGGGGTGAAACAACTTGACATTGAGAGAGGTGAAGGATAGAGGACCCTCTGGAAGAAAAGAGAAAACTGGAGAAGCGGAGAGATGAAAAGCAGAGGGATGAAAAAAGTTTTGAGTCCCTTCTTTGTGAGCTGACCTCGCAGACAGACAGGAGAGCTCTAATCCAACTACAGAAGACATAAATACTGTCCGACTGTCTCTCCATCTGTCCGTCTGTCCGTCCGCCTGTCTGTCTCTGTCCATCTGTCTCTCCGTCTGTCCGTCTGCCTGTCTGTCTGTCTCTGTCTGTCTGTCCACCTGTCTGTCTCTGTCCGTCTCTCTCTGTCCGTCCGTCTGTGTCCGTCTGTGTCCGTCTGTGTCCATCTGTCTCATTAAAGTAAGGGTAAGAGCAGCCATTAAATTAAGAGTAAGAGCAGCCATTAAAGTGAGAGTTACTTTACGACTGTAAATGGAAGTAGGACGATTGTCAACCCTTCAAGAAGCTACTTGATGGAAATGGCACTTGGTTTTTATTGGCCCATTAATAGTGAAGTTTTGTCTCATAAATCATTCATGTTGGAACTATTTTTAAACTTTGGGGGATAGCTCAAATTGGCTGTGGTTGTATGTCTTCTGTAGTTGGATTAGAGCTCTCCTGTCTGTCTGCGAGGTCAGCTCACAAAGAAAGGACTCAAAACTTTTTTCATCCCTCTGCTTTTCATCTCTCCGTTTCCCTCTAGTTCTCCAGTTTTCTCTTTTCTTCCAGAGGGTCCTCTATCCTTCACCTCTCTCAATGTCAAGTTGTTTCACCCACAGTTACTCTTCCTCTGAGTCTGGTTTATACACTCTTCCTCTTTTTCTGGTTTATACACTCTTCCTCTGTTTCTGGTTTATACACTCTTCCTCTTTTTCTGGTTTATACACTCTTCTTCTGTGGGTTTATACACTCTTCCTCTGTGGGTTAACACACTCTTATTCTGTGGGTTTATACACTCTTCCTCTGTGGGTTAACACACTCTTATTCTGTGGGTTTATACACTCTTCCTCTGTGGGTTAACACACTCTTCTTCTGTGGGTTTATACACTCTTCCTCTGTGGGTTAACACACTCTTCTTCTGTGGGTTTATACACTCTTCCTCTGTGGATTAACACACTCTTATTCTGTGGGTTTATACACTCTCCCTCTGTCTGGTTTATACATGCTTCCTCTGTGGGTTAACACACTCTTCTTCTGTGGGTTTATACAGTCGTCCTCTGTGGGTTAACACACTCTTATTCTGTGGGTTTATACACTCTCCCTCTGTGTCTGGTTTATACACTCTTCTTCTGTGGGTTTATACACTCTTAGAGAGAGACACACACACACTTAGAGAGAGACACACACACTCTTAGAGAGAGACACACACTCTTAGAGAGAGACACACACACTCTTAGAGAGAGACACACACACACTCTTAGAGAGAGACACACACACACTCTCAGAGAGAGACACACACACTCTTAGAGAGAGACACACACACTCTTAGAGAGAGACACACACACTCTTAGAGAGAGACACACACTCTTAGAGAGAGACACACTCTTAGAGAGAGACACACACACTCTTAGAGAGAGACAAACACACACACACACTCTTAGAGAGAGACACACACACACACACACTCTTAGAGAGACACACACACTGTTAGCGAGAGAGACACACACTCTTAGAGAGAGAGACACACACTCTTAGAGAGAGACACACACACTCTTAGAGAGAGACACACACACACTTAGAGAGACACACACACACTCTTAGAGAGAGACACACACTCTTAGAGAGAGACACACACTCTTAGAGAGAGACACACACACTCTTAGAGAGAGACACACACACTCTCAAAGAGAGACACACACACTCTTAGAGAGAGACACACACACTCTTAGAGAGAGACACACACTCTTAGAGAGAGACACACTCTTAGAGAGAGACACACACACTCTTAGAGAGAGACAAACACACACACACACACTCTTAGAGAGAGACACACACACACACACTCTTAGAGAGAGACACACACACTCTTAGAGAGAGACACACACACACACACTTTTATGAGACACCATTAAAGACAGAGATGAAGGGAGAAATCTCATCTCAGGTCATAAATTGTGTCCTTCCTCATTCCTCGTTCTCTATTCTTCCTCATCCCTCGTTCTCTATTCTTCCTAATCCCTCGTTCACTATTCTTCCTCATCCCTC
>CM042379.1:30027930-30047930 GCA_023634145.1 Thymallus thymallus
AGACTATTGCAGCATAGATACTGGAGGCTGAGACAGGGGGGGTCAGGAGACACTGTGGCCCCCTCCAACAATACCCCCGGACAGGGCCAACCAGGCAGGATATAACCTCACCCACTCTGCCAAAGCACAGCCCCCACACCAATAGAGGGATATCAACAACCACCAACTTACTACCCTGAGACAAGGCTGAGTATAGTCCACGAAAGATACCCTCCACTGCACAAGCCCGAGGGGACAACAAACCGGACAGGAAGTGACGCACCCCACCTAGAGATGGATTGGAAAGCACCAGTAAGCCAGTGACACAGCCCCCGTAATAGGGTCAGAGGCAGAGAACCCCAATGGCGAGAAGGGAGCCGGCCAGGCAGAGACAGCAAGGGTGGTTCGTCGCTCCAGAGCCTTGCCGTTCACCCTTGCACCCCTGGGCCAGACTACACTCAATCATAGGACATACTAAAGAGGTGAGTCTTCAGTAAAGACTTAAAGGTCGAGACCGTGTCTGCGTCTCTCACATGGATAGGCAGACCATTCCATAAAAATTTAGCTCTATAGGAGAAAGCCCTGCCTCCAGCTGTTTGCTTAGAAATTCTAGGGACAATAAGGAGGCCTGCGTCTTGTGACCGGAGCGTACGTGTAGGTATGTACGGCGGGAACAAATCTGAGAGATAAGTAGGAGCAAGCCCATGTAATGCCTTGTAAATCAGCCCTAGCCTTAACAGGAAGCCAGTGTAGAGAGGCTAGCACGGGAATAATATGATCAAATCTTGTGGTTCTAGTCAAGATTCTAGCAGCCGTGTTTAGCACTAATTTAAGTTTATTTAGTGCTTTATGCTGGTAGCCGGAGAGAAGAGCATTGCAGTAATCTAATCTAGAAGTGACAAAAGCATGGATTAGCTTTTCCGATATCATTTTGGATAAAAAATGTCAGATTTTTGCGATGTTGCGAAGATGGAAAAAAGCAGGGTCAGGGTCCAGAGTAATGCCGAGGTCCTTCACAGTTTTTTGGGGGGACGACTGTACAACCAACAAGATTAATTGTCAGATCCAAAAGTAGATCTCTTTGTTTCTTGGGACCTAGAACTAGCATCTCTGTTTTGTCAGAATTGAAAAGTAAAACATTTGCCACCATCCACTTCCTTATGTCTGAAACACAAGCTTCCAGGGCAGGCAATGGAGGTTAACATTTCCGAATGACATCACCAAGAGTTAAAATATATAGTGAAAACAATAGTGGCCCTAAAATGGAACCTTGAGGAACACCGAAACTTATAATTGATTTTTCAGAGGACAAACCATCCACGGAGACGAACTGATATCTCTCCGACAGATAAGATCTAAACCAGGCAAGAACTTGTCCGTGTAGACCAATTAAGGTTTCCAATCTCTCCAAAAGAATATGGTGGTCGATGGTGTCAAAAGCAGCACTAAGGTCTAAGAGCACGAGGACAGATGCAGAGTCATGGTCTGACGCCATGAAAAGGTTGTTTACCACTTTCACGAGTGCAGTCTCAGTGCTATGATAGGGTCTAACAGTGTTTTGTATACATTATTTGCCTTCAGGAAGGTAGTGAATTGTTACGCAACAGCTTTTTCAGATTTTTCAGATTTTTGAGAGAAATGGGAGATTCGATATAGGTGGAGAGTTTCTTTACATTTTCTGGGTCAAGGCTTGGCTTTTTCAAGAGCGGCTTTATTACTGCCACTTTTAGAGAGTTTGGTACACATCCGGTGGAGAGGGAGCCATTTATTATGTTATGAAGCTGGGCTATGTAACTTATCTGCAGGTCTCTGAGGGCCCTAAGAAGACCAGTGGAACCATTCCAGCTCTCTCTGTCCTGCTCATTTGGCATGGGTAACACTTAAAATGTGACACATCTGAAATTCCCTTTGATGAAGTTTCAGAGTAGAAGGGCGTTCGCATCAGGGTTCACTCAAACAGATATAGACACTCACACACACACACACACACACACACACACACACACACACACACACACACACACACACACACACACACACACACATGTTGTGTACACTGCTTGACTTCTCACTTTGTAAAAGTAAAAAAGAGCAGCATTCTGTCTTTATTGACTCATTCTGTCTTTATTGACTCATTCTGTCTTTATTGACTCATTCTGTCTATATTGACTCATTCTGTATTTATTGACTCATTCTGTCTATATTGACTCATTCTGTCTATATTGACTCATTCTGTCTTTATTGACTCATTCTGTCTTTATTGACTCATTCTGTCTATATTGACTCATTCTGTCTATATTGACTCATTCTGTCTTTATTGACTCATTCTGTCTTTATTGACTCATTCTGTCATTATTGACTCATTTGAGAGAAGAGTTACAAAGATCAGTGTTCTTATCTTGGCTGAACACACACACACACACACACACACACACACACACACACACACACACACACACACACACTAATGACAGGTTGCCCATCACCAACCCAAGGGCAGATAATTATACCAATAAAATAAAAATAAAACATTCACAAAGTGAAACTGATCTAAAGGTGGCCGTGTTTTTATTTCCAGTGGCCTTTGTCAGATTGCTTTTTACTGGTGACGATATTCAGCTGACAGATGGAGAAACTCTTTACAGTTGACGATATTCAGCTGACAGATGGAGAAACCAGAGCCCCAGTGATCATTTGTTTGAATTTGATGTTATTATAAAGTGATAGTATAGAGCGAGGGATTTCTGTAACGTTGTGGCTGTGTGTTGGGTGATGAGTGATGACACGGTCTGGGTGCCCGTGCCAGGAGGGAGGTCAAGGCACAAAACACCATCCTTCTTTCTAGACATAACGCTTCATCAGAGATGACCAAATGTGTAAAGAACCCTCAGGGTGTGTGTGTGTGTCTGTGTGTGTGTGCGTGTGTGTGCGTGTGTGTGTGTGTGTGTGTGTGTGTGTGTGTGTGTGTGTGTGTGTGTGTGTGTGTGTGTGTGTGCGTGTGTTCTTGCGCGTTAATGTGCATGTGTGTGTTTGTAATAATGTACTGGTAACGCAAAGGCTATCCTCTCCAGTCTGCATCCCAGCGTTATTAAAGTGTGGATCTACAGCGGTAGAAAGCCTGTAATTCATCCATCCCAGCGTTATTAAAGTGTGGATCTACAGCGGTAGAAAGCCTGTAATTCATACATCACAGCGTTATTAAAGTGTGGATCTACAACGGTAGAAAGCCTGTAATTCATCCATACCAGCGTTATTGAAGTGTGGATCTACAGCGGTAGAAAGCCTGTAATTCATCCATCCCAGCGTTATTAAAGTGTGGATCTACAGCGGTAGAAAGCCTGTAATTCATACATCACAGCGTTATTAAAGTGTGGATCTACAACGGTAGAAAGCCTGTAATTCATCCATACCAGCGTTATTGAAGTGTGGATCTACAGCGGTAGAAAGCCTGTAATTCATCCATCTCAGTGTTATTGAAGTGTGGATCTACAGTGGTAGAAAGCCTGTAATTCATCCATCCCAGTGTTATTGAAGTGTGGATCTACAGCGGTAGAAAGCCTGTAATTCATCCATCCTAGTGTTATTGAAGTGTGAATCTACAGCGGTAGAAAGCCTGTAATTCATCCATCCCAGCGTTATTAAAGTGTGGATCTACAGTGGTAGAAAGCCTGTAATTCATCCATCACAGCGTTATTAAAGTGTGGATCTACAGCGGTAGAAAGCCTGTAATTCATACATCAAAGCGTTATTAAAGTGTGGATCTACAACGGTAGAAAGCCTGTAATTCATCCATCCCAGCGTTATTGAAGTGTGGATCTACAGCGGTAGAAAGCCTGTAATTCATCCATCCCAGCATTATTGAAGTGTGGATCTACAGTGGTAGAAAGTCTGTAATTCATCCATCCCAGTGTTATTGAAGTGTGGATCTATAGCGGTAGAAAGCCTGTAATTCATCCATCCCAGCGTTATTGAAGTGTGGATCTACAGTGGTAGAAAGCCTGTAATTCATCCATCCCAGCGTTATTAAAGTGTGGATCTACAGCGGTAGAAAGCCTGTAATTCATCCATCACAGCATTATTAAAGTGTGGATGTACAGCGGTAGAAAGCCTGTAATTCATCCATCCCAGCGTTATTAAAGTGTGGATCTACAACGGTAGAAAGCCTGTAATTCATCCATCCCAGTGTTATTGAAGTGTGGATCTACAGCGGTAGAAAGCCTGTAATTCATCCATCCCAGTGTTATTGAAGTGTGGATCTACAGCGGTAGAAAGCTTGTAATTCATCCATCCCAGCGTTATTGAAGTGTGGATCTACAGCGGTAGAAAGCCTGTACAAATTATTTTAACCGAAAGCATTTAATAAAGACATTTAAAGTACAATATTATGGGGAATGGGAATGAGAGGGCTACTTACACAGTGTTGGAAAGAGAAATCAGCAGTGACTGATTGAGGGTATGAGGCATGAGTTGAAGTGTTCAGAGGCTTGACTTCAGTGCAGGACAGGATTTGAATGGGAAGACAAAAAACAATAATACAACACACTACATAGTTAGACAAAAGAGCTAACATTCCAGAAAAAACAGTTGAAAGTTTGATTTGTTCAGAAAGTAAAGCATCGTAACGTGTTATTGCCTCTGCTAGCTCCTTGTAGTTGCCCTTGTTGGCAGAATGTTCCCCTCTCGTCGTGTCCACTAAAAGCCAATTATTGCCCAAAAACACAGTGATGTTGATAAACCTCTTGACAACATCCCTGTTTCTTCTTACTTTCTCGTTGTGTTGCACAGTTTGAATATGCAGACCTTCGTCATGATCGATGGGGCTTTTGCCCAGAAGCTTGAATCTGATGTGGGCATTTATATGTTCCCTGCTTTCGTTTTGCCGTTTAGCTGAATGATCAATGTTCTTCATGCCACCGTGCCCACCTTTCAACCAAGGCTCAGACTTTACAATAAGCAGGCAAGGCCAGCAATACAGGCTGCTTGATGAAAGGCTCCCTGTTAACCAGCTATACTGTTGATACCAGTTGGTATTGAACCCCCTCACCTTTTCATCCTTCTACATGAAACTGATCTCAGGCAGAGGTCGACCCTCGATTTTAATTTGCACCTTTTCCGTGTACCCCTGAGAATGAAAGGTTCAACAAAAAGTTCACAACATTTCCGGCAGCGTTGGCCATTCTACCATTCTGGCGGAGAAAATTGCACACTCGCGCTGGTAGCTAGCTAGCTACTGAAGTTAGCAAGGCAAATTGAAATATATCGCACTAACTGGACACAAAAATAAAGTTCTAAAACCAATAAAACAATTTATACTCTACCTCCTCCGTCTCCTGTCATTTGATGAAACTAATTTGAATTTAATAATATACTAAAAGTGCTCAACTTTTACTTTTCAATCTTTATCCAATAATGTCACCAACTCACCAAGCTTCTCAACACATAGAACCACCCCCATAATGCTCTGCGGCACAACCCCAATACAAAACACTAGGTTCATTCTCTGATCCTAATCCTATGAACAGTATGAACATGTCAGTTCATACTGCAAAAGCTTTGATTGGTTGGAGGTCGTCCTCCGGAAGTGGTCATAATTACCATGTAGGTCTATGGAAAGGGGGTGAGGCCTACGTGCCTCCTAGGTTTTGTATTGAAGTCAATGTAGCCAGAAGAAAACGGAAGCTAGCTGTGCTCCAGCTACACCATGGCGCTACCGTACAGAGTGCTGCTGAGGCTACTGTAGACCTTCATTGCAAAACAGTGTGTTTTAATCAATTATTTGTTGTCCAGAATATATTTAGTATAGTTTGGGAGACGCACTAAGGAGGATGGTCCTCCTCTGAGGAGGAGGAGCCTCCACTTATACACACTCCCACAGAGCACTCTATGTAACTTAATTACATCCTGATGTTGAGTTTACACATTGTGAAGTGTCACGCAGAGAGAGAGAGAGAAAAGAGAGAGAGAGAAAGAGAAAACAAGAGAGTGTGTGAGAGAGAATTATCCACCACAGAGCACTCAGCACAACATATAATGTAGCTCTGCAATTAATTCCCTGGCGTTGAGTTTGCATTGTGAGGTATCATCCTGTGTTTTTGTACATTCTTAGAAGTAAAGGTGCTATCTATAACCTAAAAGGGTTCTTCGGCTGTCCCCATAGGAGAACCCTTTGAAGAACCCTTTTTGGTTCCAGGCAGAATTTTTTGGGATCCAGGCAGAACCTTTTTGAGTTCCATGTAGAACCCTTTACACAGAGGGTTCTACATGGAACCCAACATAGTTCTGCCTGGAACTAAAAAGGGTTCTTCAAAGGGTTCTCTTATGGGGACAATCGAGTAACCCTTTTTTTCTATACCATGTACACTGTAATTGAACTCTTACGTATTGCAGACAGTTGTTTGCCTCACAGGTTTAAAAGTTACGTTGAGGGAGGGTGTGCTTATGTGTGTGTCAATACAGTGCATACAGAAAGTATTCAGACCTCTTGACTTTTCCCACACTTTGTTACGTTACAGCCTTACTTTACCCCCTCATTAATCTACACACAATACCCCATAATGACAAAGCAAAGCCAGGTTTTTAGAAATGTTTGCAAATGTAAAATAATTAGGAAATATTACATTTATATAAGTATTCAGCAGCAATTAGAACCTTGAGTCTTCTTGGGTATGACCCTACAGGCTTGGCACACCTGTATTTGGGGGGTTTCTCCGATTCTTCTCTGCAAATCCTCTCAAGCTCTGTCAGGTTGGATGGGGAGCGTCGCTGCACAGCTATTTCAGGTCTCTCCAGAGATGTTTGATCGGGTTCAAGTCTGTGTTCTGGCTGGGCCACTCAAGGACATTCAGAGACTCCTGCATTGTCTTGCCTCCTGCATTGTCTTGGCTGTGTGCTTAGGGTCGTTGTCCTGTTGGAAGGTAAACCTTCGCACTAGTCTGAGGCCCTGAGCGCTCTGTAACAGGATTTCATCAAGGATCTCCTCTGTACTCTTCATCTTTCCCTCGATCCTGACTGGTCTCCCAGTCCCTGCCACTGAAAAAACATGATGCTGCTGGGGTATTGTGTGTAGATTGATTGATCCATTTTAGAATAAGGCTGTAACATAACAAAATGTGGAAAAAGGGAAGGGGTCTGAACACTTTCCGAATGCACTGTATGTGTATGTGTGTGTGTGTGTGTGTGTGTGTGTGTTTGTGTGAAGGCCTAGCTAGCAGATGTAAACACTACTTTGAGGCAGCAATCTCTGAACCAGCGAAAGATATACTCTGTGTTCAATGTACGAAGCTGACAAACTGTCAGTGTGATGACTGAATGACGTTCCCTTCACAGCTGTATGCAGCGAACTGTGATGACTGAATGACGTTCCCTTCACAGCTGTATGCAGCGAACTGTGATGACTGAATGACGTTCCCTTCACAACTGTATGCAGCGAACTGTGATGACTGAATGACGTTCCCTTCACAGCTGTATGCAGCGAACTGTGATGACTGAATGACGTTCCCTTCACAGCTGTATGCAGCGAACTGTGATGACTGAATGACGTTCCCTTCACAGCTGTATGCAGCGAACTCAAGCCAATCTCAGCAACTGCTCTATTTATAGGAGGATGTATAGAAAAATGGCAGGTTTCTAAAAAGAATACAGAACAGCCCCGACAATGTCACGTTCGGGTGTGTAGAGAGACCAAGGCGCAGCGTATCCATAGTTCGACATCTTTATTTAACGAACTGACGAACTATACAAAATAACAAATGATATATATAAAGATACACGTAACACGACACGAGACAATATACAACAATGAACCACGCCAACGGAGTGGAACACAGACATATAAGTAAGATCCCTAATTAGAGGTAATGCATAGCAGCTGCCTCTAATTAGGGATCCTACACACACACACCAGACAGAAATAGAAATGATAGATCTGCCAGACTCTGACCATAGAAATATAGAGAAGCAAAGCTTCTCTATGGCCAGAGCCTGACAGTACCCCCCCCCAAAGGCGCGGACTCCCGGCCGCAAGAAAATAAACACAAACATGAGGGAAGGGTAAGGGAGGAAAAAAAAACATCACACGATCGCAGGTGGCGGTTCCGGCCCCGGCGAAGTGGCTAGCTTCCTCCCCATTTCTACTGGGCCCGGTGTGGCTGGCGACTCAGGCCATTTAAAGGGGCAACCCACTGGTCCTGGAAATGACCATGGTGGGGCAAAAGGCTCAGGCCAAGGAGCGGGGCAAATAACCGGGCCAGGACTGGGCATCGGTGTAACAGGCGACTCCGGCCATATAAAGGGGCAACCCACCAGTCCTAGAAATGACCATGGTGGGGAAAAAGGCTCAGGCCATGGAGCGGGGCAAATAACCGGGCCAGGACTGGGCACCGGTGTGGCAGGCGACTCCGGCCATGTAAAGGGGCAACCCACCGGTCCTGGATACAACAATGGTGGGGAAATAAGTTCAGGCCATGGAGCGGGGCAAATAACCGGGCCAGGACTGAGCACCGGTGTGGCAGGCGACTCCGGCCATATAATCGTCACGGAAGGTTCCGGGCTGTCGATCGTCACGGAAGGTTCCGGGCTGTCGATCTTCACGGAAGGTTCCGGGCTGTCGATCTTCACGGAAGGTTCCGGGCTGTCGATCTTCACGGAAGGTTCCGGGCTGTCGAGCGTCACGGGAGGTTCCGGGCTGTCGAGCGTCACGGGAGGTTCCGGGCTGTCGAGCGTCACGGGAGGCTCCGGGCTGTCGAGCGTCACGGGAGGCTCCGGGCTGTCGAGCGTCACGGGAGGCTCCGGGCTGTCGAGCGTCACGGGAGGCTCCGGGCTGTCGAGCGTCACGGGAGGCTCCGGGCTGTCGAGCGTCACGGGAGGCTCCGGGCTGTCGAGCGTCACGGGAGGCTCCGGGCTGTCGAGCGTCACGGGAGGCTCCGGGCTGTCGAGCGTCACGGGAGGCTCCGGGCTGTCGAGCGTCACGGGAGGCTCCGGGCTGTCGACCGTCACGGGAGGCTCCGGGATGTCGAGGCGCACCGATGGTCTGATGCGTAGAGCTGGCACTGGAGGCACCTGGCTGGGCTCACGCACTGGAAGTCGAGTGCGGGGAGTCGGCACGGGACGTACCGGACTGGGGAGGCGCACTGGAGGCCTGGTGCGTGGAGTCGGCACTGGAGGCACCTGGCTGGGCTCACGCACTGGAAGTCGAGTGCGGGGAGTCGGCACGGGACGTACCGGACTGTAGAGGCGCACTGGAGGCCTGGTGCGTGGAGCTGGTACTGGAGGAACCTGGCTGGGCACACGCACTGGAGGTCGAGTGCGGGGAGTCGGCACGGGACGTACCGGACTTTGCACACGCACTGGAGGTAGAGTGCGGGGAGTCGGCACGGGACGTACCGGACTGGGGAGGCGCACTGGAGGCCTGGTGCGTGGAGCTGGCACTGGAGGAACCTGGCTGGGCACACGCACTGGAGGTCGAGTGCGGGGAGTCGGCACGGGACGTACCGGGCTAGGGAGGCGCACTGGAGGTTGAGTGCGGGGAGTCGGCACGGGACGTACCGGACTGGGGAGGCGCACTGGAAGCCTGGTGCGTGAAGTCGGCACTGGTGGCACTGGACTACTAACACGCGCCTCAGGGCGAGTGCGGGGAACAGGCACATGACGTACCTGACTGGAGACGCGCACTGGAAGCCTGGTGCGTGGAGTCGGCACATGTGGCACAGGACTAATAACACGCACCTCAGGGCTAGTGCGGGAAACAGGCACAGGACGTACCTGACTGGAGACGCGCACTGGAAGCCTGGTGCGTGGAGTCGGCACATGTGGCACAGGACTAATAACACGCACCTCAGGGCTAGTGCGAGGAGTAGGCACATGACGTACCGGACTGGAGAGGCGCACTGGAGGCCTGGTGCATGGAGTCGGCACTGATGGCACCGGACTGGTGACACGCACCTCAGGGCTAGTGCGAGGAGTAGGCACATGACGTACCGGACTGGAGAGGCGCACTGGAGTGTAGCAGACGGCCGGACCCAGACTGGGCACCGGTGGAACGGATTGTTCTGGCACTGGAGTAGAGCAGACGGCCGGACCCAGACTGGGCACCGGTGGAGCGGACTGCTCTGGCACTGGAGTGTAGCAGACGGCCGGACCCAGACTGGGCACCGGTGGAGCAAACTGTTCTGGCACTGAAGTAGAGCAGACGGCCGGACCCCGACTGGGCACCGGTAAAGCGGACTGCTCTGTCACGGGAGTGGAGTAGGCGACTGGACACGGACTATTCCATTCCGACATTTCCTCTTCAACCTCCTCTGCTATCTCCCACATTTCCTCCAGAACTTCTCCAAAATATTTCTCCAAATATTCCTCCTTTTGCTTCATCTCCTCTAATATGCCTCCATAATATGCCTCTAACTCCTTCTCTTCCATCTTGCTTTGCGCCCCCCACTTGTATTTCGGCATCGTCATATTCCACATGGATAGTGGTACTGGCGCTTCCTCTTCTTTGCCAGACCACCCCCATAGCCCCCCCCCGAAATTTTCCTGGGGTTGACTACGGCCTCCTTTACCTCCGTATCCACGATTACGCCGCTGTCTTCCTTTCTCCTTTGCTCCAGAATATCGCTGCTTGGTCGGTTGGTGGTTCATTCTGTCACGTTCGGGTGTGTAGAGAGACCAAGGCGCAGCGTATCCATAGTTCGACATCTTTATTTAACGAACTGACGAACTATACAAAATAACAAATGATATATATAAAGATACACGTAACACGACACGAGACAATATACAACAATGAACCACGCCAACGGAGTGGAACACAGACATATAAGTAAGATCCCTAATTAGAGGTAATGCATAGCAGCTGCCTCTAATTAGGGATCCTACACACACACACCAGACAGAAATAGAAATGATAGATCTGCCAGACTCTGACCATAGAAATATAGAGAAGCAAAGCTTCTCTATGGCCAGAGCCTGACAGACAAACCTTGTTCAAAAGTACAATTCTGAGCCTGGTCCAGAATGTAATTGGTCCAGAATGTAAGTGGTCCAGAATGTAAGTGGTCCAGAATGTAAGTGGTCCAGAATGTACTACATCAAATGACTTTCTATCTGTCTGTTCATTTATGAGGACCCTCATGTTTTAAGAGCTCTCTGTTGGTGTGTGAGTGCTCTTGTGTTTGTAGTATGAATATGGATGACACATTGTGAGTTACAGTATGTGAATATCCAGGCCCAGAAATACATTAGATTTCTGCGCTGGTGTAATCATTTGAATGCCAAGGTGGTAGTGGCATTGTATCACTGGCTAAATAAAGATTATATGAGAAGAGACTTCAAACGTCCTTCCCTTGGCTTGGAGATTAAAGGGTCAGAATTCCATCAGCTCTCATAGTCTCACGTAAGAATTAGACGTTCGTCCATATTTCTCAAACGGCAAATTTAGAAATAATTCCAAACGCCAAATGTACATTAAGGGTTAAGTTCAGGCATTTTCTCCAAACTCTTTAAGGTTAGGCATTAATTCTTAATGGTTAAGGTAAGGGTTAAGGTTTGGGATAGGCTTAAAACAGAAATATAAAAAACTACTTTCTATCACTGGATTCAAATCAGAGGCAGATGCATACTCCCATCCACCATCCCCATCCACCATCCCCATCCACCATCCCCATCCACCATCCCCATCCACCATCCCCATCCAACATCCCCATCCACCATCCCCGTCCACCATCCCCGTCCACCATCCCCGTCCACCATCCCCGTCCACCATCCCCATCCAACATCCCCGTCCACCATCCCCATCCAACATCCCCGTCCACCATCCCTATCCACCATCCCCGTCCACCATCCCCGTCCACCATCCCCGTCCACCATCCCCATCCAACATCCCCATCCAACATCCCCGTCCACCATCCCCGTCCACCATCCCCGTCCAACATCCCCGTCCACCATCCCCGTCCACCATCCCCATCCACCATCCCCATCCACCATCCCCGTCCACCATCCCCATCCAACATCCCCATCCACCATCCCCATCCACCATCCCCATCCACCATCCCCGTCCACCATCCCCATCCAACATCCCCATCCACCATCCCCGTCCACCATCCCCGTCCAACATCCCCATCCACCATCCCCATCCAACATCCCCATCCACCATCCCCGTCCACCATCCCCGTCCAACATCCCCGTCCACCATCCCCGTCCACCATCCCCGTCCAACATCCCCGTCCACCATCCCCATCCAACATCCCCATCCACCATCCCCGTCCAACATCCCCGTCCACCATCCCCGTCCACCATCCCCATCCAACATCCCCGTCACCATCCCCGTCCACCATCCCCGTCCACCATCCCCGTCCACCATTCTTGTCACCATCCCCGTCCACCATCCCCGTCCACCATCCCCGTCCACCATCCCCATCCACCATCCCTGTCCACAAAACCCTAGAAAAACCGAAACCTACTTGGAGGTAACAGTGCTCACTGTTGCCCCTAGTTGCCGGTTTCCAGGTCATCTTCCGACGTCCTCAGACAGACGCCGAATACTGATTTGTATCATGGGTGACCTGGCTGCAGAAGCGTCTTTCTCTTGGCTGGGAGGTAAAAGTGTCAGACTTCAAGCGTCCTTCCCTTGGCTGGGAGGTAAAAGGGTCGGAGATGCAGCAGACCAAATGACAAGGAAACAAAAGCCTCAACACATTGACACAGATTTTACATCTCTCTGCTACAGAGAACGGAAAGAATGAAGTGAGAGAAGATAGAGGGAGAGAGACAGAGAGAGAGAGAGAGACAGAGACAGAGACAGAGACAGAGACAGAGACAGAGACAGAGACAGAGACAGAGACAGAGACAGGGAGAGGGAGAGGGAGAGGGAGAAGGAGAGGGAGATCTGTAGAAGTACATTAGCAGGTGTAATGGTGCACACATGCTGTCCATAGAACCAACCCTGGGAGACAAACACACAAATACTGTACACAAAGTTGAATACACACAAGCACACACACACACACACACACATATAGACGCATACACATAAGCACATATAGACGCATACACACACACACACATAGACACACACACACATTTACAGGACTATGACAGAAATTGAGCCTTAATATTCAGGACCTGTCTGTTTCAGGAGATATATAAATGGAGCCTTCATATTCAGAGACACAGAGGACCTGTCTGTTTCAGGAGATATATAAATGGAGCCTTCATATTCAGAGACACAGAGGACCTGTCTGTTTCAGGAGAGATATAAATGGAGCCATCATATCCAGAGACACAGAGGACCTGTCTGTTTCAGGAGAGATAGAAATGGAGCCTTCATATTCAGAGACACAGAGGACCTGTCTGTTTCAGGAGAGATATAAATGGAGCCTTCATATTCAGGGACACAGAGGACCTGTCTGTTTCAGGAGAGATATAAATGGAGCCTTCATATTCAGAGACACAGAGGACCTGTCTGTTTCAGGAGAGATATAAATGGAGCCTTCATATTCAGAGACACAGAGGACCTGTCTGTTTCAGGAGAGATATAAATGGAGCCTTCATATCCAGAGACACAGAGGACCTGTCTGTTTCAGGAGAGATATAAATGGAGCCTTCATATTCAGAGACACAGAGGACCTGTCTGTTTCAGGAGAGATATAAATGGAGCCTTCATATTCAGAGACACAGAGGACCTGTCTGTTTCAGGAGAGATATAAATGGAGCCTTCATATTCAGAGACACAGAGGACCTGTCTGTTTCAGGAGAGATATAAATGGAGCCTTCATATTCAGAGACACAGAGGACCTGTCTGTTTCAGGAGAGATATAAATGGAGCCTTCATATTCAGAGACACAGAGGACCTGTCTGTTTCAGGAGAGATATAAATGGATCCTTCATATCCAGAGACACAGAGGACCTGTCTGTTTCAGGAGAGATATAAATGGAGCCTTCATTTTCAAAGACACAGAGGACCTGTCTGTTTCAGGAGAGATATAAATGGAGCCTTCATATTCAAAGACACAGAGGACCTGTCTGTTTCAGGAGAGATATAAATGGAGCCTTCATATTCAGAGACACAGAGGACCTGTCTGTTTCAGGAGAGATATAAATGGAGCCTTCATATTCAGAGACACAGAGGACCTGTCTGTTTCAGGAGAGATATAAATGGAGCCTTCATATTCAGAGACACAGAGGACCTGTCTGTTTCAGGAGAGATATAAACAATGGCATACAGAAGCAGAAGAAAGGAATGGAGATTGGATGTAGTGATTTTGGTAAAGAATGAAAGGATAATGCTTTCAGAAAGATTTTGAATTTGTTTGTGAAGGTAATTGTGTATTTTTATGTGAGAAAAATTGCTTTGAATTTGAAGATGCTTTTTTGTTCGTTGGTAGGCCCAACGAATCACATCAGCTTCATAAATAAAGGTGGAAAAAAATGACAGTAATTTTACAATATGTCTGTCTGTGTGTGAACATAATGTAGTTGGAGGTCGGAGGTCATGCAGGCACTGTCTGTGTGTCAACATAATGTAGTTGGAGGTCGGAGGTCATGCAGGCACTGTCTGTGTGTCAACATAATGTAGTTGGAGGTCGCAGGTCATGCAGACGCTCTCTGTCTGTCTGTGAACATAATGTAGTTGGAGGTCGGAGGTCATGCAGACCTGTAATTCCCAGTTCCGTTTCATCATCTATAATGACCTTTGTTTTATCAAAGCTGAAGCCAAAACAGATTTGAGACTTCCAACGAGGGTTTATAATCCCAATCTACTGAAACTAAGTGATGATGCGTCCATCCATACAGTCTATTAAACAACAGTAAATTGTTGTTTGTGATCTTAGTGGAGATTGAGACGTTCTCCAGGTTTGTGTATGTAAATGAGCCCTGCTCTCCTTGGGGATGGATCAGAGACTGCCGCTTTGTGTGCCTGTTGATGCTTACCTGCTTACTCTAGAAAATAACGGCTACTTTCATGGCTGAGTGAATATAGTGATACACTATAAACCCCTGTCATCTCTGCTTAACGTGGAGACCAAACAGCACCTACTGTTGAATGAGCTAGAACAATCAACTGGAAACCTACATGGTATTGTTTCTCCTTATATCGTATCTCGACTGTCCTCCATCTATATGTTAAACCTTTCACTCCAGCCTTAGCCAAAGATCCTACAAACACACACACACACATATAAACATGCACAAACACACACAAACACAGCCCAGAGCACTCCTCGTCTCTCCAGATAGCAGCCCACTCTCCTGTGAAGTCCCTCACTCATTCCTTAACGGAACACCACTTCCCTGTATCTGTGTGTGTGTGTGTGTGTGTGTGTGTGTGTGTGTGTGTGTGTGTGTGTGTGTGTGTGTGTGTGTGTGTGTGTGTGTGTGTGTGTGTGTGTGTGTGTGTGTGTGTGTGTGTGCATGGCGTGAATGCCATAGGGCCTTGGTACTACTGACAGTGTTCGTAGCTAGAGTAATAGAATTGGGTGTGTTTATATGGAATGTGTTTCTTCACAGTGTTTCTGGAGGGGACATACTTGCACGTTTCTGTACATGTGTGAATTGCCTTGTATCTCTGGGGTATGACTGCATCATCTAGACAATGGAATATGAGGGTGTACAGAGAATACCAATTCAGTTGTTCCAAAGGGTCGATATTTGAAGTCCAAACTTTTGTTGATGTTTGTATGTTTGTAATTTCTGATTGTAGTGCATATAGACCTCTTCCACATCATCAGCACTTCAAAAAAAAAAAACACTTGCTTTCAGCTTGAAAAAACTGACTGAAATGTTTAATTCTCTCAGTATGTACTATAACATGCAAAGGGTCTTGAGAGAGACAGGTTGCATTATATGTCTACATGGTTGACAGTCAATCTGACAGAACGTAGACAGCAGGGTCCATAATTATTGACACCCTTGATAGAAATGATAGAAATTTTTAACAATGGTTTGAATTGAAGAGGGCAGTCCATAAGCACAGACGAAGGATATGAAGGATCTGGAAGGATTCTATGTGGAGGAATATCTAAGATCCCTCCCAATGTGTTCTCCAATCTCATAAAACATTTCAGAAAAAGGCTCAGTGTCGTTACCCTCGCAAAGATAGGGTAGCTTTTCGATTTCACCACAGAGAGAAGTGAACAGATTCAGAGTGTCAAGATAAGGGAGAGACCTTCCTCCAGGAGGATGATAACATGGCCCCTGTTCCGTGAGTTAACGTTTACAAGGTCCAGACCTGTTGGTTAGCATCTGACTTATATTGGCTTGTTTGATACAATCTGTACCAGGAGACACCAAATCAGTTTTATTTTTTGTTCTTCTATCTTCTCTCTATTTCTCCAATGAGAGAAAATGTGATTTACAGCGAGAGAAAGGGAGAGAGGGAGAGAGAGAGAGAAAGAGAGGGAGAGAGAAAGAGAGGGTGAGAGAGAGAGAAAGAGAGGGAGAGAGAGAGAGAGAGAGAGAGAGAGAGAGAGGGAGAGAGAGAGAGAAAGAGAGGGAGAGAGAGAGAAAGAGAGAGAGGGAGAGAGAGAGAGAAAGAGAGGGTGAGAGAGCGAGAGGGAGAGAGAAAGGGAGAGAGGGGGTGAGAGAGAGAGAGAGATAGATAGAGAGACTGGAGACAGAAAGAGAGAGATAGATAGAGAGACTGGAGACAGAAAGAGAGAGATAGGAGGAGCGAAATAAAGAAGATAAGGATAGAAGGAGTGTCCTGGGGTTTAGAGTGAGGACTGTCACTCGGATAGGGAGGGATTTCTATGAATGTGCCTCCATGGCAACTGTCCGTCGCTAATGGAAACGCTTCAAGGTGGCATTAGAGCTGCCCACTAGCTGCCATCCCTCAGCAGAAAGGCAATACGATCTGACAAGCTAGAAGAAATGAGACCAGGGTTAGGAAAGGAGGTGGGAGAGATGCAGGGACAGGGGTGAAATACATAAGAGGGGGAGCAGATGGGAGGAGATGAGAGGGGATGGGAGGAGATGGGAGGAAATGAGAGGGGATGGTAGGAGATGAGAGCGGATGGGAGGAGATGAGAGGGGATGAGAGGGGATGGGAGGAGATGAGAGGGGATGGGAGGAGATGAGAGGGGATGGGAGGAGATGAGAGGGGATGAGAGGGGATGGGAGGAGATGAGAGGGGATGGGAGGAGATGAGAGGGGATGAGAGGGGATGGTAGGAGATGAGAGGGGATGGTAGGAGATGAGAGGGGATGAGAGGGGATGGGAGGAGATGAGAGGGGATGGTAGGAGATGAGAGGGGATGGGAGGAGATGAGAGGGGATGGGAGGAGATGAGAGGGGATGGTAGGAGATGAGAGGGGATGGGAGGAGATGAGAGGGGATGGGAGGAGATGAGAGGGGATGGGAGGAGATGAGAGGGGATGAGAGGGGATGGGAGGAGATGAGAGGGGATGAGAGGGGATGGGAGGAGATGAGAGGGGATGAGAGGGGATGGGAGGAGATGAGAGGGGATGAGAGGGGATGGGAGGAGATGAGAGGGGATGAGAGGGGATGGGAGGAGATGAGAGGGGATGAGAGGGGATGGGAGGAGATGAGAGGGGATGAGAGGGGATGGGAGGAGATGAGAGGGGATGGTAGGAGATGAGAGGGGATGGGAGGGGATGAGAGGGGATGAGAGGGCATGGGAGGAGATGAGAGGGGATGGGAGGAGATGAGAGGGGATGGTAGGAGATGAGAGGGTATGGGAGGAGATGAGAGGGGATGGGAGGGGATGAGAGGGGATGGGAGGAGATGAGAGGGGATGGGAGGAGATGAGAGGGGATGAGAGGGGATGGGAGGAGATGAGAGGGGATGAGAGGGGATGGGAGGAGATGAGAGGGGATGAGAGGGGATGAAAGGAGATGAGAGGGGATGGGAGCGTAGAGGAGGATTGGTGAGTCATGTTTCATGTTGTACATGACGGAGTCATTTAGAGGACACTATGTCCTTCTCCCTCCCCCATCTTCCTCCTCTCACCTCACAAAGGATGTTTAAATTACACTTCTTTGTTTCTCTCCAGACTCTGTTAAACCCAGCAGATCAGACGTGGGTGAAGGACTGTGTGAATGTTGACAATCAGGCCGGTCATCAGAGACAGGTATTAATTTTAAACAAGGGTGGCAATCATTTATCATCTCTATGCAAATGAAAACAGACACACACAAACATATACACACATTTTACCACCCAGGATGCAGTGTAATTAAAACCACAGGAGGCCGGTTTTATAAGGTCTGGCCTCAGAGACAAACTCACACCATCAATAGCCTTATCTTGTGGCTCATCCTTGTACTACAACTCAACACTTTCTGAAATAATACATTCATGATGCTAGTTTATTCATGTTGTTCACCATCCTGTATGAGCTGCGTTCTGAATTGGGAAACTTTAAATGTAATATGTCATGACTGATGGATAAACAATAGAACGTTTCAATGTCATCTTAGATTCATTTTTTTCCGTATGTGTAAATTTAGTTTGGATCAGTTCCTCCTGGCATGGGTCAGCTAAGAACTCTGGCATGTATGAACAAACGTGCACATGTGTGAGATTTTATGTGTTATTTACATGTGATCTAGGCACAAGTTGTAGATCACCAAGATTTGCATAAATGTGGGTTTCCAGATATGATTTGGGTAAACAGATTAGACTCAGGTGAAGTTGGGTAAACAGATTAGACTCAGGTGAAGTTGGGTAAACAGATTAGACTCAGGTGAAGTTGGGTAAACAGATTAGACTCAGGTGAAGTTGGGTAAACAGATTAGACTCAGGTGAAGTTGGGTAAACAGATTAGACTCAGGTGAAGTTGGGTAAACAGATTAGACTCAGGTGAAGTTGGGTAAACAGATTAGACTCAGGTGAAGTTGGGTAAACAGATTAGACACAGGTGAAGTTGGGTAAACAGATCAGGTGAAGATGGAAACGCTGAAGTTCTGATGATTCATGTCCAGGAATACACTGGCTTTAGCTGTGTGTTCCAGTCCACTCTGTACAGTACCCTGTCTATAGCTGTGTGTTCCAGTTCACTCTGTACAGTACCCTGTCTATAGCTGTGTGTTCCAGTCCACTCTCTACAGTACCCTGTCTATAGCTGTGTGTTCCAGTTCACTCTGTACAGTACCCTGTCTATAGCTGTGTGTTCCAGTCCACTCTCTACAGTACCCTGTCTATAGCTGTGTGTTCCAGTTCACTCTGTACAGTACCCTGTCTATAGCTGTGTGTTCCAGTTCACTCTCTACAGTACCCTGTCTATAGCTGTGTGTTCCAGTCCACTCTCTACAGTACCCTGTCTATAGCTGTGTGTTCCAGTCCACTCTCTACAGTACCCTGTCTATAGCTGTGTGTTCCAGTCCACTCTCTACAGTACCCTGTCTATAGCTGTGTGTTCCAGTCCACTCTCTACAGTACCCTGTCTATAGCTGTGTGTTCCAGTCCACTCTCTACAGTACCCTGTCTCTTAAATGCTTTTCAATGAGGAAAATGTGGAGTTGAAATTGGAATTTGTTTTACTTTCTGAATTGACTGGAATTGACCCCAACCCTGCTAAATAAACACCCATGCATTATGCTATTTATCTATGTACATCAAGCACCTACAGTAAGCACTGAGACGCATACCATCACAACCACTCAAGCAGAACAGTTATTGTGTTAAGTGTGTTTTGGTTCCAGGGAAGGGGATGTCACTGAGCAGGGACTATGACTCACTAACCTCCACTACACAGGCAACCCGTTTGATTTGATAGATTCAATGAGTTTCCAGGCAGGTACAGTATATCTCACTACTACGGTTGTCTGTGTAACCAGTCAGGTATAATATGAGTACCTAAAGACTGATGAATAATGGAGTGTGTTGTGACTGGGGGTATAGATGGGAGGGCTGTGTTTGGGCAACTCTTAAGAGCTCTCGTCACACACAATCTACTCAGCGGCCCACGCAGACTCATTCACACACAAACTCTCTCTCCTACACACACTGAATCTACTGACATCTACTCCAGAACATTACCTTGCAGATTGATGTATTGATATGTGATCTATA
>CM042379.1:30052930-30067930 GCA_023634145.1 Thymallus thymallus
CTAGAGGAGTCACTACAGACCCAGGTTCGATCCCAGGCTGTTTGGTTTTGGTTTTGCTTTAATTAATTTACATGATTAACAAATACGTTCTTCTTAAGAGTATATGGGATAATTACCACTGAGCTCTCTTGAGTGTTTTGTGGGGATTTAAAATAGGCTCTTTGTTTTAAATGTTAGAAATATATAATTCCCAGGTTATGAAATGCTGTCTTTCAATCTTTCATAATATCTATTTTTTCAAGTTCCCGGTTCCTCTCTGATGTTGTCAGAGCGTGTGTTAAATCACAGAGAGGATTGCGGAAAGATTGTGCGTGTGTGAATTTCCTCAGGGCTCTGATTGCTGGGAGGAGATGGTGGAGGGAAACGTATGCTCCAGGTAATCAGACCTCCACTCAGCTCTGGCAGATTAGAATCGCTTAGGTGACTGACAGCTAGCATGAGTAAGATCACACAGGTCTACCTCACCTCCTCTCTCTCTCTCTCTCTCTCTCTCTCTCTCTCTCTCTCTCTCTCTCTCTCTCTCTCTCTCTCTCTCTCTCTCTCTCTGTCACTCCATCTTTTCTCGCTCTCAATTCAATTCAAATCAATTAACACGCTTTATCTACATGGAAACATATGTTTACATTGTAGCAAGTGAAATAGATAATAAACAAAAATGAAATAAAGAATAAAAATTAATAGTAAACATTACACTCCCTAGTTTCTTATTTTTACCTGTCCCCCTGTCTGTCCCCCTCTCTGTCCCCCTGTCTGTCCTCCTGTCTGTTTGTCCCCCTGTCTGTCCCCCTGTCTGTCCCCCTGTCTGTCCCCCTGTCTGCCCCCCTGTCTGTCCCCGTGTCTGTCCCCCTGTCTGTCCTCCTGTCTGTCCCCCTGTATGTCCCCCTGTCTGTCCCCCTGTATGTCCCCCTGTCTGTCCCCCTGTCTGTCCCCCTGTCTGTCCCCCTGTCTGTCCTCCTGTCTGTTTGTCCCCCTGTCTGTCCCCCTGTCTGTCCCCCTGTCTGTCCCCCTGTCTGTCCTCCTGTCTGTCCCCCTGTATGTCCCCCCGTCCGCCCCCCTGTCTGTCCGTCTGCCTGTCTGTCTGTCCCCCTGTCTGTACCCATCTGTCTGCCTGTCTGTATGTCCCCCTGTCTGTCTGTCTGTCTGTCTGTATGTATGTATGTATGTATGTATGTATGTATGTATGTATGTATGTATGTATGTATGTATGATTCCCATTGACTCTCTACACACAAACACTGGATATGTGGGTTGGATAACAAAAGAGGCTTTCATAGATAGATAGATAGATAGATAGGTACTTTATTGCTCCCCCGGGGGGGAAATTTCATTGTCAAGCAGCTACAACAAAACACAGGGCAGGTGCAAAATGCCACAACGAAAAGTACACAAAAGACAGATACACGGTACATGATACATAGAGCGGCAGTATGAAAAAGTATAGAAATACAAGATATCTGGAGTGCAAAAAAAAAAAAAAAAAGCTATAAAAGGACATTGCATAGTATGAGTGGTTGGCTGAATATGTACACTATACATTGGTGGATGTTGGATGGTTAACTATACTATACAGGTCGATGGCAGAGAAATACTTCAGTAGCTAAAAATGCGTATGATATGAGCGAGGGTAATAATAGTTTACTTAATAGACAGACTGGGTAAATTAACAGGTAAGTGAAAATTTTGCATGGTTAAATTAGTTAAATTAGCTGTACAGTTAGGTATACAGTTATATTTACAGATAAGTGAATACTTGCATGTTTACACAAACTGTACAGGTAAATGACAGGAAGAGATACTTTAATAGCTAAATGTGTGTATGATATCATTTGGGGTAATAATAGTAATTCCCTTAAAATACAGTCCTTAGTGCGCAGGGTTTAATTACAGACAACTGCACTTATTGCACATTCGATATACTAAAAGCAATGAGAAAAGGTGCAACTGGCAGGATACTAATATGCATTCCTGAGTGAATGCCTACGTCCAATAATTACTTACAATATTGCATGTGATATAATATAACAACTGTACATGAGTATGTATATACAGACCTGTATGAATAAATAGGTCCTGAGTGGATGAGTGCTGACGGACCAGAGTTACTCACGGATGGATGCATAATTGTTAAACTAGGTCCTAGCACCCCAACAGTTCCAGATCTATGTTGCAGACGGCACGGCACCCCGGTGAGGCATTATATAGTCTCATAGCCGCCGGCAGGAAGGACCTCCTGTAGCGCTCTCTGGCACACCGTGATGGGATCAGTCTGTGACTGAAAGTGCTCCTCTGCGTCATAACCATAGTGTGCAGAGGGTGGGTGACGTTGTACATGATGGCCAGCAGTTTGGCCAGGATCCGTCTCTCCGCCACCTCCTCTAGAGTGTCAAGGCTCATCCCCAGGACAGAGCTAGCCTTCCTGATCAGCTTATTTACCCGAGAAGCATCACCGGCTTTGATGTTTGCTCCCCAGCACACCACTGCAAAAAAGATGGCACTGGCCACCACAGACTGGTAGAAGGTATGCAGTAGTTTACTGCACACGTTAAAGGACCTGAGCCTCCTCAGAAAGTAGAGTCGGCTCTGGCCCTTTTTGTACAGGGCCCCGGCGTTACCAGCCCATTCCAGTCTGTTGTCCATATGGACACCCAGGAACTTGTATGACTCAACCATTTCCACATCCGTCCCCTTTATAGGGACTGCAGTCAGTTGTGCCTTGGTTCTCCTGAAGTCCACCACCATCTCCTTAGTTTTGCTGATGTTGAGCTGAAGGTGGTTCTGCTCACACCACAACACAAAGTCACTGATTGTGCTCCTGTACTCCTCCTCCAGCCCACCCCTGATGCACCCTACAATAGCAGAGTCATCCGAGAACTTCTGTAGGTGGCATGTCTCAGAGTTATATCTGAAGTCTGAGGTGTAGAGGGTGAACAGGAAGGGGGACAGGACCGTACCCTGGGGGGCCCCTGTGTTGCTAACAGCCCGTTCTGACACACAGCTCTGTAGTCGCACAAATTGTGGCCTACCGGTCAGGTAGTCCGTGACCCAGGAGACTAAGGGTGCTTCCACTTTCATTCTCCTCATCTTCTCACCCAGTAGCAGGGGCTGAATGGTATTGAAGGCACTGGAGAAGTCAAAAAACATGACCCTCACAGTGCAACCTGCGTTGTCCAGGTGAGAGTAGGCCCTCTGCAGAAGGTAGATGATTGCATCATCCACCCCGATTTTGCGCTGGTATGCAAACTGCAGGGGGTCCATTGATGAACACACCAGGGGTCTGAGGTGAGCGAGGACTAACCTTTCCAGGGTCTTCATGATGTGGGATGTTAGCGCTACAGGTCTGAAGTCATTCAGGACAGTGGGGTGTGCCTTCTTGGGCACTGGGACGAGGCAGGATGTTTTCCACAGCACAGGGACCCTTTCTAGGCTCAGGCTAAGGTTGAAAAGACGCTGGAGTATTCCACACAGTTGGTCAGCACAGACCCTCAGCACCCTTGGGCTGATTCCATCAGGGCCCGCCGCTTTCCACTGGTGTAGTCTCTCCAGCTCTCTCTTCACTTGGTTGGTGGTGAAAGCCAGCCCAGGTGGGGAGGTGGGGGGAAGGGGGGTGTTGAGGATCAGTCCAGGGGGGGCAGGGGCAGAGGTGGGGTCACTGATTGTCTCAGCAGAGGTGCTGTGAGCAAAGTGGGGGTGGGATAGCCGTGAGGGTGTGTGGTCTGGGGAGCTGGAGGGGAGGTGGACAGGGCCAGTATCGAACCTGTTAAAAAATTGGTTCAGCTCATTGGCTCTGTCCTGGGTCCCCTCCGTCTGCCCACTGTTTGACTTTTTGAAGCCAGTGATATTTCTCATACCCTTCCACACCTCTCTCACCTGGCTCTGCCTCAGCTTGTCCTCCATCTTCTCCTTATACACTCTCTTCCCCTCAGCAATCCGCAACTTCAGCTCCCTCTGGACGCATTTCAATTTGTCCTTGTCCTTCTCCTTGAAGGCCCTCTTCTTCTCATTCAGCAGGGCCTTCAGGTCGCTGGTGACCCAGGGTTTATTGTTTGGGAAACAGCGTACCTTCCTGGTGGGTACAGTGTTGTCTACACAAAAATTAATATAGTCTGTTATGCAGTCAGTGAGTCCATCGATGTCCTCCCCATGAGCCTCACAGAGCACATCCCAGTCTGTTGTTTCAAAGCAGTCCTGTAGGGCCTCATTCGCCTCTGGGGACCATCTCCTAATAGTCCTGGTGGTTGCAGGCTGCTGTTGGACCATAGGCCTGTAGAGTGGGGTGAGGTGGACAAGGTTGTGATCCGATCTACCGAGGGGAGGGAGTGCAGTGGAGTTGTATGCATCCTTCACATTAGCATATAACAAGTCCAGAGTTTTATTATTCCTGGTTGGGCACTTCACGAACTGTTTGAACGTGGGCAGCGTTGAAGAGAGAGATGCATGGTTAAAATCCCCCGAAATGGCAAGGAAAGCACTGGGATGCGCTGTCTGTAACCTCGCGATAACAGAGTGGATGACGTCACACGCTGCGTTTGCGTCAGCAGAGGGCGGGATGTAAACAATAACAGCAATGGCCGCCGTGAATTCCCTCGGCAAATAGTAGGGTCTCAGGCTAACGGCTAGCAGTTCAATGTCCGGGCTACAAAACTGTTCCTTAAGAGTAATATGGTTCGGATGACACCATCTGTTGTTAACTAATAAAGCCAGCCCACCACCCTTACTCTTACCGGAAGAGACGCGATCCCTGTCCGCTGTGATGGTCTGGAAACCGTCGATAGTGACGTTCTGTATGGGGATGTTACCGTTCAGCCAAGTCTCAGTAAAACACATTAGGCTCGTTTCCCGATAAATCCTTTGTCCACGAACAAGTCCCGCCAACTCATCCATCTTGTTATGTAGACACCTAACATTGCCCATAATAATAGACGGTATAACCGGCTTGTACTTGAACCTCCTCCGCTTTGCCTTACATTTCAATCCCGCCCTGCATCCACGGCGTCGTCTTTTCAATTCGTCCGGAATATCAAACTTTTCCCCGGGGAGCAGCAGCGCTGTGTGGGCTAAATCCAGGAGCTGGGCTCGGTTGTAAACAATAACAGTTGACGACTCCTGTCGACGTTCAGCTGCGATAAAATCCATAAAATCCATAATCCTGAACTGTTATAGTTCGACTGTAGCAAAATAAAAAATAAAACTAAGAAAAAAGACGAAAATAGACGAAAGAAACGAACTAAAACAACAATTAATGCACGAACAACGGGAGCTGCTTAACAGGCGACCACTCAGGGCGGCGCCAAACGAAGGAAGGAAGGAAGGAAGGAAGGAAGGAAGGAAGGAAGGAAGGAAGGAAGGAAGGAAGGAAGGAAGGAAGGAAGGAAGGAAGGAAGGAAGGAAGGAAGGAAGGTCACTTAGAAATGTCCTGTTGTGGCCTTTCTATCCCATTTAGGATTTACCATCCACAAATAACAACCACTCTCCCAATGTAAAACAACCAAAAATAACAACCACTCTCCCACTGTAAAACAACCACAAATAACAACCACTCTCCCACTGTAAAACAACCAGAAATAACAACCACTCTCCCACTGTAAAACAACCACAAATAACAACCACTCTCCCACTGTAAAACAACAAGAAATAACAACCACTCTCCCACTGTAAAACAACAAGAAATAACAACCCCTCTCCCAATGTAAAACAACCACTCTCCCACTGTAAAACAACCACTCTCCCACTGTAAAACAACCAGAAATAATAACCGCTCTCCCACTGTAAAACAACCACTCTCCCACTGTAAAACAACCACTCTCCTACTGTAAAACAACCAGAAATAACAACCACTCTCCCAATGTAATACAACCACTCTCCCACTGTAAAACAACCACTCTCCCACTGTAAAACAACCAGAAATAACAACCACTCTCCCACTGTAAAACAACCAGAAACAACAACCGCTCTCCCATTGTAAAACAACCACTCTCCCACTGTAAAACAACCAGAAATAACAACCACTCTCCCACTGTAAAACAACCAGAAATAACAACCACTCTCCCAATGTAAAACAACCACTCTCCCACTGTAAAACAACCAGAAATAACAACCGCTCTCCCACTGTAAAACAACCACTCTCCCACTGTAAAACAACCACTCTCGCACTGTAAAACAACCAGAAATAACAACCACTCTCCCACTGTAAAACAACCACTCTCCCACTGTAAAACAACCACTCTCCCACTGTAAAACAACCACTCTCCCACTGTAAAACAACCAAAAATAACAACCACTCTCCCACTGTAAAACAACCAGAAATAACAACCACTCTCCCACTGTAAAACAACCACTCTCCCACTGTAAAACAACCAGAAATAACAACCACTCTCCCACTGTAAAACAACCAGAAATAACAACCACTCTCGCACTGTAAAACAACCAGAAATAACAACCACTCTCCCACTGTAAAACAACCAGAAATAACAACCACTCTCCCACTGTAAAACAACCACTCTCCCACTGTAGAACAACCACTCTCCCACTGTAGAACAACCTCTCTCCCACTGTAAAACAACCACTCTCCCACTGTAAAACAACCAGAAATAACAACCACTCTCCCACTGTAAAACAACAAGAAACAACAACCGCTCTCCCACATTAAAACAACCACTCTCCCACTGTAAAACAACCAGAAATAACAACCACTCTCCCACTGTAAAACAACCAGAAATAACAACCACTCTCCCACTGTAAAACAACCAGAAATAACAACCACTCTCCCACTGTAAAACAACCACTCTCCCACTGTAGAACAACCACTCTCCCACTGTAAAACAACCACTCTCCCACTGTAAAACAACCAGAAATAACAACCACTCTCCCACTGTAAAACAACCAGAAATAACAATCACTCTCCCACTGTAAAACAACAAGAAATAACAACCACTCTCCCAATGTAAAACAACCGCTCTCCCACTGTAAAACAACCACTCTCCCACTGTAAAACAACCACTCTCGCACTGTAAAACAACCAGAAATAACAACCACTCTCCCACTGTAAAACAACCACTCTCCCACTGTAAAACAACCAAAAATAACAACCACTCTCCCACTGTAAAACAACCAGAAATAACAACCGCTCTCCCACTGTAAAACAACCACTCTCGCACTGTAAAACAACCAGAAATAACAGCCACTCTCCCACTGTAAAACAACCACTCTCCCACTGTAAAACAACCAGAAATAACAACCACTCTCCCACTGTAAAACAACCACTCTCCCACTGTAAAACAACCAGAAATAACAACCACTCTCCCACTGTAAAACAACCAGAAATAACAACCGCTCTCCCACTGTAAAACAACCAGAAATAACAGCCACTCTCCCACTGTAAAACAACCACTCTCCCACTGTAAAACAACCAGAAATAACAACCGCTCTCCCACTGTAAAACAACCAGAAATAACAACCACTCTCCCACTGTAAAACAACCAGAAATAACAGCCACTCTCCCACTGTAAAACAACCACTCTCCCACTGTAAAACAACCAGAAATAACAACCACTCTCCCACTGTAAAACAACCACTCTCCCACTGTAAAACAACCAGAAATAACAACCACTCTCCCACTGTAAAACAACCAGAAATAACAACCACTCTCCCACTGTAAAACAACCACTCTCCCACTGTAGAACAACCACTCTCCCACTGTAAAACAACCACTCTCCCACTGTAAAACAACCACTCTCCCACTGTAAAACAACAAGAAGAGGCGACAATGTTTTTATAATTTCTCCCCCTCTCTTGATGCATTTTATTCTCTCTGCTATTTTCCATCTCTTTCTTTCTCCTCCGTCTCCTTGAACAGTGTGACTGCTGTGTGAGAAGGCTTTGTTAACCCACCAGGAATACACTGAACAGTGTGACTGCTGTGTGAGAAGGCTTTGTTAACCCACCAGGAATACACTGAACAGTGTGACTGCTGTGTGAGATACCGAAGGCTTTGTTAACCCACCAGGAATACACTGAACAGTGTGACTGCTGTGTGAGAAGGCTTTGTTAACCCACCAGGAATACACTGAACAGTGTGACTGCTGTGTGAGATACCGAAGGCTTTGTTAACCCACCAGGAATACACTGAACAGTGTGACTGCTGTGTGAGAAGGCTTTGCTAACCCACCAGGAATACACTGAACAGTGTGACTGCTGTGTGAGAAGGCTTTGCTAACCCACCAGGAATACACTGAACAGTGTGACTGCTGTGTGAGATACCGAAGGCTTTGCTAACCCACCAGGAATACACTGAACAGTGTGACTGCTGTGTGAGATACCGAAGGCTTTGTTAACCCACCAGGAATACACTGAACAGTGTGACTGCTGTGTGAGATACCGAAGGCTTTGCTAACCAGGAAACCAGGAATACACTGAACAGTGTGACTGCTGTGTGAGATACCGAAGGCTTTGCTAACCCACCAGGAATACACTGAACTGTGTGACTGCTGTGTGAGAAGGCTTTGCTAACCCACCAGGAATACACTGAACTGTGTGACTGCTGTGTGAGATACCGAAGGCTTTGCTAACCCACCAGGAATACACTGAACAGTGTGACTGCTGTGTGAGATACCGAAGGCTTTGTTAACCAGGAAACCAGGAATACACTGAACAACAAGTAAAGTGTTGGTCCCATGTTTCATGAGCTGAAATAAAATATCCTAGACATTTTCCATACTCACAAAAAAGCTTAATTCTCTCAAATTTGCACAGATCTCCTTCGCCAAGATAATTGATCCACCTGACAGGTGTGGCATATCAAGAAGCTGATTAAACAGCATGAAAATTACACCTTGTGCTGGGGACAATAAAAGGCCACTCTAAAATTTCCACCAGAACTGTTAGCATGCTGACTGCAGGAATGTCAACCAGAGCTGTTAGCAAGCTGACTGCAGGAATGTCAACCAGAGCTGTTAGCAAGCTGACTGCAGGAATGTCAACCAGAGCTGTTAGCAAGCTGACTGCAGGAATGTCAACCAGAGCTGTTAGCAAGCTGACTGCAGGAATGTCAACCAGAGCTGTTAGCAAGCTGACTGCAGGAATGTCAACCAGAGCTGTTGGCAGAGAATTAAATGTTAATTTCTCTACTATAAGCCGCCTCTAACGTCATATTAGAGAATTTGGCAGAACGTCCAACCGGCCTCACAACCGCAGACCACGTGTAACAACGCTAGCTCATGACCTCCATTTACGGTTTCTTCACCTGCGGGATCGTCTGAGACCAGCCACCCGGACAGCTGATGAAACTGGGAAGCTCATCTGCCTGCTCTTCGTCCTCACCAGGGTCTTGACCTGACTGCAGTTTGAAATGGTGGTTCCACCAGATACTGACTGGTTTTCTGATCCACACCCCTACCTTTTTTTTAAAGGTTTCTGTGACAAACACATGCATATTGGTATTCCCAGTCATGTGAAATCAATAGATTTGCTCCAAATGTATTAATTTCAATTGACTGATTTCTTTATATGAACTGTAACTCAGTCAAATCTTTGAAATTGTTGCATGTTGCGTTTATATTTTGTTCAGTGTAATAAAGTTCACCGGTTCAAACGTCTTCCGGCAGGCACTGGCTTCTATGATCGCTAATGGTGATGTGGTGTTATAGGGGTAGGAGATATTGGGTGACCCCATGACCTTATGTGATTCTATGTTCTGTGAGTGAATGTGTTGGTATGTGTCAGCGGCCATGTGTCACACTTAGTTAGGTGGTCTCCTTTTAACAGAATTCCTCTCTCTGGAAGGGAAAGAGCATGTTTACATAATCAGACCATATTTGCATTCTACCCAGACTGGTGACCTTTGACTCTGACGTGTTACATCACTCTAGTGGAGGTGTCCCTGGTCATTTCTACTAGCTAGCAGCTTTCAATACATTGTTTTTACATTGCGCTTATGCCTGCTGATTGTGTTCTATCACTCCATGTTAGTTGGAATAGAAAGATCGCACTAGTTTTCCCTCAAACACACACACACAGTACAGACACAAACCTTGGGGAATAGCGGATTCATCTGTTCTCTTTGGATCTGAAAGATTTCTGCCACTGTCATACTAAACAAGGCCAAACACACACACACACGCACACACACACACACACACACACACCATATGGATAGCTCTGGATGGGATGGAGATGAGCCTCAGTAACACCAGACAAGGCCATGTGGCCCTTTAGCTTTGGAGATTTGGACTCAGTACAGACTATTAGTTCTGGAGATATGGACTCAGTACAGACTATTAGTTCTGGAGATATGGACTCAGCACAGACTATTAGTTCTGGAGATATGGACTTAGTACAGACTATTAGTTCTGGAGATATGGACTTAGTACAGACTATTAGATATGGACTCAGTACAGACTATTAGTTCTGGGCATATGGACTCAGTACATACTTTTAGTTCTGGAGATATGGACTCAGTACAGACTATTAGTTCTGGAGATATGGACTCAGTACAGACTATTAGTTCTGGGCATATGGACTCAGTACAGACTTTTAGTTCTGGAGATATGGACTCAGTACACACCCAAACAACACCAGATTATAACAATATCGATATGGATGGGCTCCATAGGGACAGATGGAAATCCACTTAGCATGTCACTCAATAAGTATTGGATAGGGGAAACAGATGCTAATATGAACTGAGCTAAAAGGATGGGACCATAACACTTGCCAAAGGAGCACTGAACAAAACGGTAATCATTCAAGTGGGCAGCTACACACATCACCTGTAAAATCATTTAAAAAGCATTGACTTTGAAATGAGACAATCATTGACTTCAAATGAGGCCTGGTTTGAAAAGTCTCAAAGGGTACAATCATTGACTTCAAAGGGAACATCATTCAAAATGCATTGGATTCAAATGGAGTGAATTCCAAACAGCATTATCTTGAAATGGGCCATCCTTTTAAAAGTGTTGACTTGGAAAGCTTGTTAGTGAATAACAAAAAAACAGGTAATGCTGCAGCAGCCAGAATAGATACTTACTGAACAGACTCCACTTCAACAATCAGTACAGATACTTACTGAACAGACTCCACTTCAACAATCAGTACAGATACTTACTGAACAGACTCCAACTCAACAATCAGTACAGATACTTACTGAACAGACTCCAACTCAACAATCAGTACAGATACTCACTGAACAGACTCCAACTCAACAATCAGTACAGATACTTACTGAACAGACTCCAACTCAACAATCAGTACAGATACTTACTGATCAGACTCCAACTCAATCAGTACAGATACTTAGTGAACAGACTCCAAATCAACAATCAGTACAGATACTCACTGAACAGACTCCAACTCAACAATCAGTACAGATACTTACTGAACAGACTCCAACTCAACAATCAGTACAGATACATTCTGAACAGACTCCAACTCAACAATCAGTACAGATACTTACTGAACAGACTCCAACTCAACAATCAGTACAGATACTTACTGAACAGACTCCACTTCAACAATCAGTACAAATACTTACTGAACAGACTCCAACTCAACAATCAGTACAGATACTTACAGAACAGACTCCAACTCAACAACCAGTACAGATACTTACTGAACAGACTCCACTTCAACAATCAGTACAGATACTTACTGAACAGACTCCAACTCAACAATCAGTACAGATACTTACTGAACAGACTCCAATTCAACAATCAGTACAGATACTTACTGAACAGACTCCAACTCAACAATCAGTACAGATACTTACTGAACAGACTCCAAATCAACAATCAGTACAGATACTTACTGAACAGACTCCAACTCAACAATCAGTACAGATACTTACTGAACAGACTCCAACTCAACAATCAGTACAGATACTCACTGAACAGACTCCAACTCAACAATCAGTACAGATACTTACTGAACAGACTCCAACTCAACAATCAGTACAGATACTTACTGATCAGACTCCAACTCAATCAGTACAGATACTTAGTGAACAGACTCCAAATCAACAATCAGTACAGATACTCACTGAACAGACTCCAACTCAACAATCAGTACAGATACTTACTGAACAGACTCCAACTCAACAATCAGTACAGATACATTCTGAACAGACTCAAACTCAACAATCAGTACAGATACTTACTGAACAGACTCCAACTCAACAATCAGTACAGATACTTACTGAACAGACTCCACTTCAACAATCAGTACAAATACTTACTGAACAGACTCCAACTCAACAATCAGTACAGATACTTACAGAACAGACTCCAACTCAACAACCAGTACAGATACTTACTGAACAGACTCCACTTCAACAATCAGTACAGATACTTACTGAACAGACTCCACTTCAACAATCAGTACAGATACTTACTGAACAGACTCCAACTCAACAATCAGTACAGATACTTACTGAACAGACTCCAATTCAACAATCAGTACAGATACTTACTGAACAGACTCCAACTCAACAATCAGTACAGATACTTACTGAACAGACTCCAAATCAACAATCAGTACAGATACTCACTGAACAGACTCCACTTCAACAATCAGTACAGACCCATTCTGAACAGACTCCAACTCAACAATCAGTACAGACCCATTCTGAACAGACTCCAACTCAACAATCAGTACAGATACTTACTGAACAGACTCCAACTCAACAATCAGTACAGATACTACCTGAACAGACTCCAACTCAACAATCAGTACAGATACTCACTGAACAGACTCCAACTCAACAATCAGTACAGACACATTCTGAACAGACTCCAGCTCAACAATCAGTACAGATACTTACTGAACAGACTCCAACTCAACAATCAGTACAGATACTTACTGAACAGACTCCAACTCAGCGATCAGTACAGACCCATTCTGAACAGACTCCAACTCAACAATCAGTACAGACCCATTCTGAACAGACTCCAACTCAGCGATCAGTACAGACCCATTCTGAACAGACTCCAACTCAGCGATCAGTACAGACCCATTCTGAACAGACTCCAACTCAACAATCAGTACAGACCCATTCTGAACAGACTCCAACTCAACAATCAGTACAGACCAATTCTGAACAGACTCCAACTCAGCGATCAGTACAGACCCATTCTGAACAGACTCCAAATCAGCGATCAGTACAGACCCATTCTGAACAGACTCCAACTCAGCGATCAGTACAGACCCATTCTGAACAGACTCCAACTCAGCGATCAGTACAGACCCATTCTGAACAGACTCCAACTCAGTGATCAGTACAGACCCATTCTGAACAGACTCCAACTCAGCGATCAGTACAGACCCATTCTGAACAGACTTCAACTCAGCGATCAGTACAGACCCATTCTGAACAGACATCACCTCTGGCTGGAAACAAGCAGTCACATTATTATTATTCTTGACAGTCAGCCCCCTCTCCTCCTCTCCCTCCCACTATATCCTCTTGTCATCCATCAATCCACACAGACCTCCACACACACGCAAAGTGATCAGTGGACAGGTGACACAGAGCAATTCTCAGACCACAGAGATACATTACCGCTGCATATAGTGTGTTTGTGTGTGTGTGTGTGTGTGTGTGTGTGTGTGTGTGAAAGGCTGCTGCTCTGTATCAAAGTTAAGGCACTAATTTCAAGTTGTTATGGTAATGGTTAAGAATGCACAACCTTCTGATTCAGGCCCTAGCAAAACCCAAGCCTACTTGATGGCAATGGATCAGGACATGGATAGACGTCAGTACACAGACACAGACACAGACACAGACACGGCCCTGACAACAAACAGATGTGTGGGCACACACACGCACAGCGGGGCAGCAGGGACTCGTTTAAAACTCTCGTCAATCCGAGACAGATATTCCCAGGGTCTTATTTCTCCTTGAGTGCTCTAATGTGACGTGACAGAGGCAGGGTCACTGTCAGATTTGAAACACAGGCAAAAAGTGCTCAGCAATTACTGTCAGACTGCAGGTAAATGAAGGACTAAGCTCAGGCTGTCCTAGGTTGATTTAAAAGCAGCAGTGACGCACAGTGTGCGTGTGTGTGTGTGTGTGTGCCTGTGTGTATGTGTGTATGTGTGTGTGTGTTAGTGCATTCGTGCATGCGAATGTGTGAATATGTCTGTGTGTCTGTGTGTCTGCGTTTGTGTTTGAGAGAGAAAGAGAGAGAGAGAGGAGAGGAGAGAGAGAGAGAGAGAGAGGATAGAGAGAGAGAGAGAGAGAGAGAGGAGAGAGAGAGAGAGAGAGAGAGAGAGAGAGAGGAGAGAAGAGAGAGAGAGAGGGATAGAGAGAGAGAGAGAGGGATAGAGAGAGAGAGAGAGAGAGAGAGAGAGAGAGAGAGAGAGGGATAGAGAGAGAGAGGAGGGATAGAGAGAGAGAGAGAGAGAGAGAGAGAGAGAGAGAGAGAGGATAGAGAGAGAGAGAGGGATAGAGAGAGAGAGAGAGAGAGAGAGAGAGAGAGAGAGAGAGAGAGAGAGAGAGAGAGAGAGAGAGAGAGAGAGAGAGAGGGAGAGAGAGAGAGAGAGAGAGAGAGAGAGAGAGAGAGAGAGAGAGAGAGAGAGAGAGAGAGAGAGAGCAATGACAGAATTCCCATGGACAGGTGTCAGACCTTCCAGCATGCAGAGATCCAGGGACTTCACTGGAGAGATGAAGAGGGACGGGCGAGACCAGCAGTAGCTCAGCACAAAGTTTAAAGAGACAGAAGGCTCTGTCCATCCTCTCCTATCATCTAGACCCCTCAGAAGTCTACCAGGCCCTGAGGAAGAAGAAGAGAGAGAGAGAGATGTTTTTAAAGAAGACATGAGCAGGATGATCTAAGCAACATCGAATGTGCAATACGTGCATTTATCTGTAATTAAACCCTGCTTTCTAAGGACTGTATTTTAAGGGAATTATTATTATTACCCTAAATTATATCATACACACATTTAGCTACTTAAGTCTCTCTTCCAGTCATTTACCTGTACAGTTAATGTAACTATGCAAATATTCAC
>CM042379.1:30072930-30112930 GCA_023634145.1 Thymallus thymallus
GGATGTCTCCCTAACCCAAATCATGTCCACTGATTACACCGTCATGTGTCCGGTTCTCCCCATTAATCAACGAGTTGGAGTCAGAGGCTTCTCAGGTCTCTCCTCCACCCGTTACGGGTTCTGAGCCACTGAAGCCTCCCACCATTTGCTCTGACAAATTGAAAATCCTAGTCATTGGCGATTACACTACCCACAATATTAGACTTTAAAATAATCATCCAGCGATCATACACTGTTTACCAGGGGGCAGGGCTACCGACGTAAAGGCTAATCTGAAGATGGGGCTGGCTAAAACAACATCTGGTGAGTGTAGAGAGTATAGGGTCTCACAACTCAATCGCTGGCTGAAAACTGTTTTCTGCCCCTCCGAAAGCATAACATTTGTAGATAACAATAATAACTCAATCACTTTTTATAGCTACTGTTTACAGGCCTCCTGGGCCGTATACAGAGTTCTTACTGAGTTCTCTGAATTCCTATCGGACCTTGTTGTCATGGCAGACAATATTCACATTTTTGGTGACTTTAATATTCACATGGAAAAGTCCACAGATCCACTACAAAAGGCTTTCGGAGCCATCATCGACTCAGTGGGTTTTGTCCAACATGTCTCCGGACCTACTCATTGCCACAGTCATACACTGGATCTAGTTCTGTCCCGTGGAATAAATATTGTGTATCTAAATGTTTTTCCTCATAATCCTGGACTATCGGACCACCATTTTATAAAGTTTGCAATCACAACAAATATTTTGCTCAGACCCCAACCAAGGATCATCAAAAGCCATGCTATAATTTCTCGGACAACCCAAAGATTCCTAGATGCCCTTCCAGACTCCCTCCACCTACCCAAGGACGTCGGAGTACAAAAATCAGTTAAGGACCAAACTGAGGATCAAACTTTTACGTTGCGTAATACCCTAGATGCAGTCACACCCCTAAAAACTAAAAACATTTGTCACAAGAAACTAGCTCCATGGTACACAGAAAATACCCGAGCTTTGAAGCAAGCATCCAGAAAATTGTAACGAAAATGGCGCTCCACCAAACTGGAAGTCTTCCTACTAGCTTGGAAAGAAAGTACAGTGCAATATCGAAGAGCCCTCACTGCTGCTCGATCATCCTATTTTTCCAACCTAATAAGAATAAGAACTATCCAACATTTCTATTTGATAGTGTTGCAAAGCTAACTAAAAAGCAGCATTCCCCAAGAGAGGATGCCTTTCACTTCAGCAGCGATGAATTCATCAACTTCTTCAACGAAAAGATCATTAGAAAGCAAATTACAGACTACTCTTTGAATCTGCTTATTTCTCCAAATCTCAGCTGTCCTGTGTCTGCACATATTGTAACTGCCAGGACCTATGATCAATGGAGACACTCACGTTTTTTAATCTCTTGACACATTCATGAAAATTGTCATGGCCTCTAAACCTTCAACCTGCACACTGGACCCTATTCCAACTAAACTACTGAAAGAGCTACTTCCTGTGCTTGGCCCTCCTCTGCTGAACATGATAAATGGCTCCATATCCATCGGATATTTACCGAACTCTAAAAGTGGCAGTAATAAAGCCTCTCTTGAAAAAGCCAAACCTCGACCCAGATTATGTAAAAAACTATCGGCCTATATTGAATCAAACATTTTAGAAAAAGCTGTTGTCCTCTGACAAATCAATTGTAAGTTTCGGTGTTCCTCAAGGTTCTGTTTTAGGACCACTATTGTTTTCACTATATATTTTACCTCTTGGTGATGTCATCCAGAAACATAATGTTAACTTCCATTGCTATGCGGACGACACACAGCTGTACATTTCGATGAAACATGGTGAAGCCCCAAAATTGCCTACCCTGGAAGCCTGTGTTTCAGACATAAGGAAGTGGATGGTGGCAAATGTTTTACTTTTAAACTCTCTCTTTAAAGTCTCAAGAAACAAAGAGATCATCTTTTGGATCTGACAATTAATCTTGATGGTTGTACAGTCGTCCCCAAAAAAACTGTGAAGGACCTCAGCGTTACTCTGGCCCCCGATCTCTCTTTTAACGGACATATCAAGAATATTTCAAGGACAACTTTTTTCCATCTTCGTAACATTGCAAAAAAAGAAAGCTTTCTGTCCAAAAATGGGTGCAGAAAAGCTAATCCATGCTTTTGTCACTTCTAGATTAGATTACTGCAATGCTCTACTCTCCGGCTACCTGCATAAAGCACTAAATAAACTTAAATTAGTGCTAAACACGGCTGCTAGAATCTTGACTAGAACCACAAGATTTGATCATATTATTCCCGTGCTAGCCTCTCTACACTGGCTTCCTGTTAAGGCTAGGGCTGATTTCAAGGATTTACTTCTAACCTACAAAGCATTACATGGACTTGCTCCTACTTATCTCTCCGATTTGGTCCTGCCGTACATACCTACACGTATGCTACGGTCACAAGACGCAGGCCCCCTTATTGACACTAGAATTGTCTCCTATAGAGCTCCATTTTTATGGAATGGTCTGCCTATCCATGTGAGAGACGCAGACTTCGTCTCAACCTTTAAGTCTTTACTGAAGACCCATCTCTTCAGTAGGTCATATGATTGAGTGTAGTCTGGCCCAGGGGTGCAAAGGTGAACGGCACGGCACTGGAGCGATGAACCGCCCTTGTTGTCTGTACCTTGCCGGTTTCCGTCTTGCCATTGGGATTCTGTGCCTCTGACCATATTACGGGGGCTGTGTCACTGGCTAAATGGTGCTTTCCATGCCATACCTAGGAGGGATCTGGGATCTTCGTGGGCTATACTCAGCCTTGTCTCAGGGTTGTAAGTTGATGGTCTGTTGATATCCCTCTATTGGTGTGGGGGCTGTGCTTGGCCGAGTGGGTGGGGTTATATCCTGCCTGGTTGGCCCTGTCCAGGGGTATTGGCGGACGGGGCCACAGTGTCTCCCGACCCCCCCTGTCTGCAATTGTCTATGTGCCGGGGGGCTAGGATCAGTTTGTTAAATCTGGTGTTATTATCTGGTGTCCTGTGGAGGACCTGTGCCCTAGGACCATGCCTCAGGACTACCTGGCTTGATGACTCATTGATGTCCCCAGTCCACCTGGTCGTGCTGCTTCACCAGTTTCAACTCTTCTGCCTGTGGCTATGGAACCCTGGCCTGTTTACCGGACGTGCCACCTTGTCCCAGACCTGCTGTTTTCAACTCTCTCTCTCTACCACACCTGCTATTTCAACATCTAAATGCCCGGCTATGAAAAGCCAAGTGACATTTACTCCTGATGTACTTACCTGTTGCAACCTCTACAACCACTATGATTATTATTTGACCCTGCTTGTCATTTATGAACATTTGAACATCTTGGAGAAAAATCTGGCCTTAATGGCCATGAATTGTTATAATCTCCACCCGGCACAGCCAGAAGGGGACTGGCCACCCCTCAGAGCCTGGTTCCTGGTTTTTGCTTTTCTAGGGAGTTTTTCTTAGCCACCGGGCTTCTACATCTGCATTGCTTGCTAATTGGGGTTTTAGGCTGGGTTTCTGTATAGCACTCTGTGACATTGGCTGATGTAAAAAGGGCTTTATAAATCAAATTGATTGATTGATTGATTGATTGATTGATTGATTGATTGATTGATTGATTGATTGATTGAAGGAAAGGATGGGCTTGTCTGTAAATGGGACGAGACAGTTTTCTCTTTAAAGGTTGATTGTCTGTTAATGGAGATGGTTTAATAACAAATCAGCCAGGTTTGGTCTACGCAGTTTCCATGAACTAGTAAAGTTTAGCACCAATAAAGGCAAGCAAAATTCTGTAAATGGTAGCTTTGTTCTGATTTAGTCAAATGTCACATCAACACACAAAATACTATGATGTCATATTTTTCAAAGGAGTACTATTTTTAAAGTTTTAACTGCTAACTTCAATCAAAAAATCTTGGCAAAGTATCACAAAGATAATGACTCCATTGGAATACTTCAGAGGAATTTGAGCCTCCAGTCTTGCCAGATGGCGTCGTCCAAGTTTGTCCGGTGTAGGCCGTCATTGTAAATAAGATTTTGTTCTTAACTGACTTGCCTAGTTAAATAAAGGTTCAATTAAAAAATATACAAAAATGGAACCATTTTTCTGTGTGACGCAGGGGGAACAGAAACAGTGACGTGTACTTCCTGCTCCTGGGAAATCACCACAGTAACATTGCTGATATTTTCTCATTAGCACATTCGGCAAGAGTGTGTGTATGTTTACAGGGAATGTGTGTTTGTGTGTGTGTGTGTGTGTGTGTGTGTGTGTGTGTGTGTGTGTGTGTGTTTATTCTAACACTGGAGAATGAGAATAGCTCATTATGCTAACAGTGAACTGAGCGGTTGGGTGTTTATCTCAATGAAGCCTGGGTAGTTAGTATAGGGTTTACTCCCAATGAAGCCTGGGTAGTTAGTATAGGGTTTACTCCCAATGAAGCCTGGGTAGTTAGTATAGGGTTTACTCCCAATGAAGCCTGGGTAGTTAGTGTAGGGTTTACTCCCAATGAAGCCTGGGTAGTTAGTGTAGGGTTTACTCCCAATGAAGCCTGGGTAGTTAGTGTAGGGTTTACTCCCAATGAAGCCTGGGTAGTTAGTGTAGGGTTTACTCCCAATGAAGCCTGGGTAGTTAGTGTAGGGTTTACTCCCACAACATGAGTTAATACTAATGAGGGCGGCTTGGTGGAGTTTTACCACATAGAATTATAGCTTATAGTTGTATTTAAATATCCCCCCGATCCGGTTACTTTGGTGTGGAGGGCTTCAGTGTGGAGGGCTTCAGTGTGGAGGGCTTCAGTGTGGAGGGCTTTAGTGTGGAGGGCTTTAGTGTGGAGGGCTTTAGTGTGGAGGTCTTTAGTGTGGAGGGCTTCAGTGTGGAGGGCTTTAGTGTGGAGGGCTTTAGTGTGGAGGGCTTTAGTGTGGAGGTCTTCAGTGTGGAGGGCTTTAGTGTGGAGGGCTTTAGTGTGGAGGTCTTTAGTGTGGAGGGCTTCAGTGTGGAGGGCTTTAGTGTGGAGGGCTTTAGTGTGGAGGGCTTTAGTGTGGAGGTCTTCAGTGTGGAGGGCTTTAGTGTGGAGGGCTTTAGTGTGGAGGTCTTTAGTGTGGAGGGCTTTAGTGTGGAGGGCTTCAGTGTGGAGGTCTTTAGTGTGGAGGGCTTCAGTGTGGAGGGCTTTAGTGTGGAGGTCTTCAGTGTGGAGGGCTTTAGTGTGGAGGGCTTCAGTGTGGAGGGCTTCAGTGTGGAGGGCTTCAGTGTGGAGGGCTTCAGTGTGGAGGGCTTCAGTGTGGAGGGCTTCAGTGTGGAGGGCTTCAGTGTGGAGGGCTTTGATACGAATGGTTTTGGTGTAGTGTTTGTGTGTGTGTGTGACTTGGGGGAAATGGCTCGGGCAATTTGGGATACAATGACCTATTGTTACTTTGATACATTTTGTGGATTGGTTAGAAGGGGTGGTGGGACCTGGTAAAAACCAGTTTGATGGGTGGGTTGTGGTCTGAACCCTAAAACCTTCAATTATGTTTTATTAATATTCAGAGAAATTAATGTTTTATTCTGACAGTCATGATAATTTTATTTATAACCAGATATTTGGGCTGATTCAAACAAGACCAAACATGCTTATTTTTAAATTAAGGAAATCAAGAGAGATCAGAGGCACATGTTTTCACCGGAGAGACTTTCAGCAAGTGAGATCCAAAATGGTGGCTTACTGGTAAAACTAAAATAACCAACCCCACTTCTTGTGATGGATTGTGATATATAAAAAACACAGTAACCCATTTATTTCCACTCACAATGTGTGTGTGTGTGTGTCTGTCTGTGTGTTTGTGTGTTTGTGTGTGTGTGTGTGTGTGTGTGTGTGTGTGTGTGTGTGTGTGTGTGTGTGTGTGTGTGTGTGTGTGTGTGTGTGTGTGTGTTGTGTGTGTGTGTGTGTGTGTGTGTGTGTGTGTGTGTGTGTGTGTGTGTGTGTGACATTCTCCTCTAGAATTCTCTGATACAGAGCAGAATTCATGGTTCCTTCTATTAAGGCAAGTCATACAGGTCCTGAGGCAGCAAAGCGTCCCCAAACCATCACACTACCACCGCCATGCTTGATCGTTGGTATGGGGTTTTAACTGTGGAATTCAGTATTTGGTTTTCGCCAGGCATAATGGGACCCATGTCTTCCAAAAAGTTATACATTTGACTCATAGTCTTGATGATCATCCAGGTATTTCCTGGTGCTTTCTGGCAAACTTGAGTCAACTTTTTGGACAAGATGGGTATATTATGTCTGGTGAAAACCAAACACTGCAATTCACAGTAAGAACCTCATACCAACGGTGGTGGTAGTGTGATGGTTTGGGGACGCTTTGCTGCCTCAGGACCTGGATGACTTGCCTTAATAGAAGGAACCATGAATTCTGCTCTGTATCAGATACGTTTTACAGGAGAATGTCAGGCCATCCGTCTGTGAGCTGAAGCTGAAGAACAGCTGGGGCATGCAGCAAGACAATGATCCAAAACACACAATCAACATGAAAATGGTCCAGACCTTTCTGAAATGTTGTGGCAGGACTTAAAACGAGCAATTCATTCTTAAAACCCCACAAATGTTGCTGTGTTAAAGCTGTTCTGCATGAAAGAGTGGGCCAACATTTCTCCACAGCGATGTGAAAGACTGATCTACAGGAAGCGTTTGGTTGCAGTCATTGAAAATAAAGTTGGCACAAGCAGTTATTGATTGTAAGGGGGCAATTACTTTTACACACAGGGGAAATGGGTGTTGCATAACTTTGTTAATTAAATTCTGTGTGTTATTTGTGAACTCAGGTTCCACTTATCTAATATTAGGTGGTTGAAAATCTGATAGCATTCAGTATCAAAAATATGCTAAAATTGCGCAAATCAGAAAGGGGGCAAATACTTTTTCACAGTACTGTACACACATTAAGACACTCACATACACACACGCAGGCAGCTGAGGTGTGACAGCTAAGATGAGGGGTGCAGGCCTACCTTGTCATCGCCCCAGGCAGTGCCTAGGGCTCAGTCTACATGAACACACACACAGGTGTACACATTCTCACACACACACACAGGTGCACAAACTCTTACACACACAAGCGTGCACACTTGTTTCACGGCACCCCTCCCTTTTTCAATATTAATATTTGACCAGAGAGAAAAAAAACAATTTCCTTTAATCAGGAAGCACATCTGGCCCCAAGGCCCCTGGGGCTTGAGGGTAGTCCATCCCTTTAACAAATCACTGACTGTTAACACTGACGGGATGCATTCCTTTCCAGTGTTATGAGATCAATGCAACTGAAGGAGAGGAGAGGAAGAGAAGAAGCCAATATAGATGTTTTGGCATCAGCCTCTTAAAAATGTTTTCGGTATAAATACACTAAATACATTGCTACTTATAATTTCAATAGCATTTCAGAATTTTAGAAAGCCTGCCTGCCTGCCTGCCTTGCCTGCCTGCCTGCGTGCCTTCCTTCCTTCCTTCCTTCCTTCCTTCCTTCCTTCCTTCCTTCCTTCCTTCCTTCCTTCCTTCCTTCCTTCCTTCCTTCCTTCCTTCCTTCCTTCCTTCCTTCCTTCCTGACTTCCTGCCTTCTTTCCTGACTTCCTGCCTTCTTTCCTGACTTCCTTCCTTCCTTCCTTCCTTCCTTCCTTCCTTCCTTCCTTCCTTCCTTCCTGACTTCCTGCCTTCTTTCCTGACTTCCTGCCTTCTTTCCTGACTTCCTTCCTTCCTTCCTTCCTTCCTTCCTTCCTTCCTTCCTTCCTTCCTTTCTTCCATCCTTCCTTCCTTCCTTCCTTCCTTCCTTCCTTCCTTCCTTTCTTCCATCCTTCCTTCCTTCCTTCCTTCCTTCCTTCCTGACTTACTTACTGCCTTCCTTCCTTTCTTCCTTCCTTCCTTTCTTCCATCCTTCCTTCCTTCCTTCCTTCCTTCCTTCCTGACTTACTTACTGCCTTCCTTCCTGACTTCCTGCCTTCCTTCCTTCCTGACTTACTTACTGCCTTCCTTCCTTCCTTCCTTCCTTCCTTTCTTCCATCCTTCCTTCCTTCCTTCCTTCCTGACTTACTTACTGCCTTCCTTCCTTCATTCCTTCCATCCTTCCTTCCTTCCTTCCTTTCTTCCATCCTTCCTTCCTTCCTTCCTTCCTTCCTTCCTTCCTTCCTTCCTTCCTTCCTGACTTACTTACTGCCTTCCTTCCTTCCATCCTTCCTTCCTTCCTTCCTTCCTTCCTTCCTTCCTTCCTTCCTTCCTTCCTTCCTTCCTTCCTTCCTTCCTTCCTGACTTACTTACTGCCTTCCTTCCTGTTCCTGTGTGTGATTTTGCCTCAAAATAATAAGAAAACATGATCAGTCTGCCAGCAAGAAAAAGGGCTGCCAGCATTTCTATAGGAAATACACATTAATGTATGTACCATCTGCACCAAGGTCATTAATGTATGTACCATCTGCACCAAGGTCATTAATGTATGTACCATCTGCACCAAGGTCATTAATGTATGTACCATCTGCACCAAGGTCATTAATGTATGTACCATCTGCACCAAGGTCATTAATGTATGTACCATCTGCACCAAGGTCATTAATGTATGTACCATCTGCACCAAGGTCATTAATGTATGTACCATCTGCACCAAGGTCATTAATGTATGTACCATCTGCACCAAGGTCATTAAATAAGATTTGATATTCCACCTCCATTTCAAATTCAACCTCTTAAACTTTAGATTAACATTAATTAACATATAACACACACACACACACACACACACACACACACACACACACACACACACACACACACACACACACCTACACACATACACACACACACACACACACACACACACACACACACACACACACACACACACACACACACACACACACACACACACACACACACACACAGACACTCACACACACACACACACACACACACACACACACACCTACACACACACACACACACACACACACACACACACACACACACACACACACACACACACACACACATACACACACACACACACATACACACACACATACACACTCACACACAGAGAACCCAATCCTGAATTGCACAGATACATTTCTCTAGAATTGCATCAGGAAGCAAAACTGCATAAATGCAGCTTGGGTGAAAATCTATTAGATGTTCTGGGGATTAAATCTCATAGCTAAGCCTAGATCAAATATCTGATTGTTCAGCCTCAGCTTCAAGGTGATGCACACACACACACACACACTGGGTAGAAACAGTCTAAATAAATTTATGCATTTAACTTTCTCGTTGCCCAGATGAATAACGGATATTTTAAGTGTTCATATAGACATCCAGCATCGACCCAATCAATCCACTTTAATGTGTTTTTCCTTCTCTCTCTATTTTAATTGCACTTGTTTCACTAAAACTTTTGGCCAATACAGACCCTGTTCAGTGGGGCTTGTGTCTGTATCAATACAGACCCTGTTCAGTGGGGCTTGTGTCTGTATCAATATAGACCCTGTTCAGTGGGGCTTGTGTCTGTATCAATATAGACCCTGTTCAGTGGGGCTTGTGTCTGTATCAATACAGACCCTGTTCAGTGGGGCTTGTGTCTGTATCAATACAGACCCTGTTCAGTGGGGCTTGTGTCTGTATCAATATAGACCCTGTTCAGTGGGGCTTGTGTCTGTATCAATACAGACCCTGTTCAGTGGGGCTTGTGTCTGTATCAATACAGACCCTGTTCAGTGGGGCTTGTGTCTGTATCAGTACAGACCCTGTTCAGTGGGGCTTGTGTCTGTATCAGTACAGACCCTGTTCAGTGGGGCTTGTGTCTGTATCAGTACAGACCCTGTTCAGTGACAGCCTCTTGACAGCCTCCGTGCCCTGGGGTCACACACCGTGCCCTGGGGTCACACACCGTGCCCTGGGTCCTCCATTTTCTGCAAACTTTGATTTAAAAAATAAGAGAAAATATATAAAATGGCAGTTGATGTAGAATGTTGACCACAGTGTTCCACCTGCTAGATAGACTGACCAGAGGAAATGAGTCGCAGGGTTCTGCTGTGGTTTCTCCCAGCACATCTTTACAGCTGAGTGAGAGTGGAATTAAAAGACTCAACACGCTAGTAGATTGTAGACGTTACGAAGAGCAGTTGTAACATTTCAAAATGGAGTTAGACATAAGTTTATTATACTACTCTGCTTGAAACGGTTTATTATTGGGCATTCTTAGGGCATCATAGGACAACATGGAACCATGGGCAAAGGGTGGGTGGAACACACATACACACAAACACACACACACGTATAATATACCGGTACACACAAACACACAAGTGGAAGTAATGTGTGGGTGGGACAAGATGGCAGAAAGCTGAGTTACCCACAGAGAGAGATAATGAACAGGTGTCCAGAGAGAACAATGAAGAGTACCAGTGTCTGTGTGTGTGTGTGTGTGTGTGTGTGTGTGTGTGTGTGTGTGTGTGTGTGTGTGTGTGTGTGTGTGTGCACTGAGGCCATGTCACTGTTATATTAACACAGTCCCTGTAGAGGCCATGTCACTGTTATATTAACACAGTCCCTGTAGATGCCATGTCACTGTTATATTAACACAGTCCCTGTAGATGCCAGGAGGGCAGAAATCTTCCTGGTCATATCACAATATTATCACAACGCAGCAAAACTCCAATAAAGCAACCATACAACAGAGTGGAGATGAACAACGGGTTCTGCTGAAGGAGCAGGTCAAGGACTGGGAGAGATTGATAACTTGACAGCCTCCTAATGACATTTTTATTCATGAATCATATGCATTTCCAAAGACTCACTCAGTCACTCAAACACACTATGCATTTAGATAATAGATATGTCCATTCATATTCCATCTCACCAACTGTACCTCTGATTGGCCAGTCAAATTCCGTATTTCATCCAACCCCTTCAACATTATTCCGATAATAGGATTGGCAGACGGCTGAAATCCGTCGGCTGAAATCAAGGCCAGTGTCTGACACTTGACAAATAGTAATTGGCATTACACCTGGAGTGAAGGAGCAGTGTGTGTGCATGAGTGTGTGGTGTGTATGCATGCGTGCTACTGTGTGTTTGTGTGTGAGTGTGAGTGTGTGTGTGTGTGTGTGTGTGTGTGTGTGTGTGTGTGTGTGTGTGTGTGTGTGTGTGTGTGTGTGTGTGTGTGTGTGTGTGTGTGTGAGTGTGTGTGTGTGTGTGTGTGTGTGTGTGTGTGTGTGTGTGTGTGTGTGTGTGTGTGTGTGTGTGTGTGTGTATGCATGCCGAAGCGAGCCACTCAAGGTTACAGGGGTCGTTATGATTGCTCCACCACTAGGTCTATCATAATGAATATTTAACATTAGGGGGGTCTCTCTGGAGATTACAGTGTTAGCCTAACAAAGAGATAGGAATTCAGACTTAATTATACATACATGGGTGTTGTTTGTCTACAGTCTGATGGTGGGACAGTCAACGCGTTACATTTTGTGATGACCTTTTTAAACATTTATAAACTCTCCAGAGATCAGGGAACCGCTGACACAGAATATTATTGTTTTGGTGTCATGGAGGTGTAGATTACAATACTTTTTATATTAGTAGTTTCATATCTTTCACCTCGGTTTTCAAAGTTCTGGATTCCAAAGGGCTGAACTTTCCATTTAAGATAGTGAACTTGTCCTTGTACTCAAACTTGAGCAATCTCTTAAGACCATACTTTTGCTTAAGTAATGCACTGATATCAATTGACGATTTGCACAAAACCTTCAGTTAAATGTGTTAATTTTAGGTCATAAATTTGACAAACTTACTGGACCATTCTAAAACTAAATGTAATGTAGGAAGGTCATTGTTTTCTCTGACTAGCTGAATGAGTTTGTCAGAAACCTAAGTCCTATTGAAGATAAAAAGGTGTCCATCTATTTGAGGTTTTAAATGTGATTTTAAATCTCAGGCCGTGTTAGGAAAAGAGCTTTAGAGATAGGAAAAAATTAAGTACTCTCTGGCCCTTACACCAGTAACCAGGAAAAGGTAAGTCACAGATAGGAAAAAGTCATTTTCAAATGTGTAAATCACTTTTGAAGCCTAACTCCATCCTTAGGGAAGAGATAATAAAGCGTACTGGTCCTGGGAAACCCAGCCGCGAGCTGCCCAGTGACACGAGCCAACCAGACGAGCTAAATTACTTCTATGCTCGCTTCGAGGAAAGTAACACTGAAAAATGCATGAAAACATGCGCTGACCAACTGGCAAGTGTCTTCACTGACATTTTCAACCCGTCCCTGACTGAGTCTGTAATACCAACATGTTTCAAGCAGACCACCATAGTCCCTGTGCCCAAGAACACGAAGGTAACCTGCCTAAATTACTACCGACCCGTATCACTCACGTCTGTAGCTATGAAGTGCTTTAAAAGGCTGGTCATGACTCACATCAACACCATTATCCCAGAAACCCTAGACCCACTTCAATTTACATACCGCCCCAACAGATCCACAGATGATGCAATCTCTATTGCACTCAACACTGCCCTTTCCCACTTGGACAAAAGGAACACCTATGTGAGAATGCTATTCATTGACTACAGCTCAGCTTTCAACACCATAGTGCCCTCAAAGCTCATCACTAAGCTAAGGATCCTGGGACTAAACAACTCCCTCTGCAACTGGATCCTGGACTTCCTGACGGGCCGCCCCCAGGTGGTAAGGGTAAGTACAGTGGGGAGAACAAGTATTTGATACTTAATCATACAATGTGATTTTTGTTTTAGATTCGGTCTCTCACAGTTGAAGAGTACCTATGATAAAAATTACAGACCTCTACATGCTTTGTAAGTAGGAAAACCTGCAAAATCGGCAGTGTATCAAATACACAGTAACAAGACATCCGCCACGCTGATCCTCAACACGGGGGCCCCTAAGGGGTGCGTGCTCAGTCCCCTCCTGTACTCCCTGTTCACTCATGATTGCATGGCCAGGCACGACTCCAACACCATCACTAAGTTTGCCGACGACATAACAGTGGTAGGCCTAATCACCGACAATGATGAGACAGCCTATAGGGAGGAGGTCAGAGACCTGGCAGTGTGGTGCCAGGATAACAACCTCTCCCTCAATGTTATCAAGACAAAGGAGATGATTGTGGACTACAGGAAAAAGAGGACTGAGCACGCCCCTATTCTCATCGACGAGGCTGTAGTGGAGCAGGTTGAAGGCATCAAGTTCCTTGGTGTCCACATCACCAACAAACTATCATGGTCCAAACACACTAAGACAGTCGTGAAGAGGGAACGACAACACCTTTTCCACCTCAAGGTCTACACCTGTTGTATTCTGCTCTTGTGACAATTACATTTTGATTAGATTTTTTTGGGGCCTATTAATGTATATCAACTTTAAATGATGTATAAACTTTAGTATAAATTACACTGTAAACGTCCAGAATTACAAGACTTACAACTCAATCAATATTAGCATAAAAACCTGCATACAATTGAAAAGGTAAACCTTGGTGCGTTCAATTCATTCTCTTATCCAGTACACATCCCTTTCATCCATTGATTCCAATAACAATCAATGCCTCAACTTCTCACACAGCACCCTTTTCATTCACATCGATCTTTTCTTCCAAGGCTGTTGTGAGGAGGAAGAGGAGGAGAAGAAGTGATAGATCTCGCTGATTACGGTAGAGGCTCTGAACAATGACACCATTAACAACTAACAAGATAGGGAAATAAGTCTAAGGTGTGTTTGTGATTTGATTTGCCAATCAGTGTGTGATTTAACACCCTCTTGAACATTAGATATCTGAGAGATCTCAACTGAAACTCAGGCAGGGTGTGGGAGGGAGGGAGGGAGGGAGGGAGGGAGGTCATTGCATTCTTAAAACTGGAAGAGTAGCCAGGGTAGTTATTTATGTAACCTTTTTTTAACTAGGCAAGTCAGTTAAGAACAAATTCTTATTTACAATGACGGCCTTCACTGTCCAAACTCGGACGATGCTTGGCCAATTGTGCGCCGCCCTATGAGACTCCCAATCACTGCCGGTTGTGACACACCCTGGATTCGAACCAGCACTGAGACGTAGTGCCTTAGACCACTGCGCCACTCGGGAGCCCAGTTATAATTGATGACTGACTGGGTGACAGACTGGATGTCACAGCAGGCTGATAAAACCGTGTGTTGTAGTGTTCATTTACAATTCATTTCCTCTTCCACTCATGCTCTCAGTTTGATAGAATATCATTTACCCATACAGACAGGCAGATGGACAGACAGACAGCCATACAGGCGGTTATTAGGATAACTACTACAGACAGACAGACAGACAGACAGACAGACAGACAGACAGACAGACAGACAGACAGACAGACAGACAGACAGACAGACAGACAGACAGACAGACAGACAGACAGACAGACAGACAGGTGGTTATTATGATAACTACTACAGACAGACAGACAGACAGACAGACAGACAGACAGCCATACAGGCGGTTATTAGGATAACTACTACAGACAGACAGACGGACAGACAGACAGACAGACAGACAGACAGACAGGTGGTTATTATGCATGATAAGTAGAAGGTAGAAGGTAAATGAAGGTGTGTGTGAATGAGATTCTGAGTGCATTTGTTTGACTGCAGGTGCATATTAGGGAAGTGAAGTTCGGATGTGTCTTGTAGCATTTATCAAAAAATAAAATAGCGGTAAATCATGTGCATTTGTGAATGTGTGTGTGTGTGTGTGTGTGTGTGTGTGTGTGTGTGTGTGTGTGTTAGTGTGTGTGTGTGTGTGTGTGTGTGTGTGTGTGTGTGTGTGTGTGTGTGTGTGTGTGTGTGTGTGTGTGTGTGTTAGTGTGTGTGTGTGTGTGTGTGTGTGTGTGTGTGTGTGTGTTAGTGTGTGTGTGTGTGTGTGTGTGTGTGTGTGTGTGTGTGTGTGTGTGTGTGTGTGTGTGTGTGTGTGTGTGCATGATGTTGACAGTAATTATATAGTAATCTCTCCTCTTCAGGGGCCACTTTCATTGTGCATGATAAAGACCAAGGAGCTGATCTCAATCCACCACACAAGAATAGTCATGTAGAACACAATAACACACACCAACACACACTAACACACACTAACACACACTAACACACACTAACACACCAACACACACTAACACACACTAACACACACTAACACACAGACACACACACTAACACACACCAACACACACTAACACATACCAACACACAATAACACACACTAACACACACTAACACACTAACACACACTAACACACACTAACACACAGACACACACACTAACACATACCAACACACACTAACACACAATAACACACAATAACACACACCAACACACACTAACACACAGACACACACAGACACACACAGACACATACTAACACACACTAACACACACTAACACACCAACACACACTAACACACACCAACACACACTAACACACAGACACACACAGACACATACCAACACACACTAACACACACTAACACACAGACACACACAGACACATACCAACACACACCAACACACACTAACACACAGACACACACAGACACATACCAACACACACTAACACACACTAACACACACTAACACACAGACACACACTAACACACACTAATACACACTGACACACACTTACACATACAGACACACACAGACACACACTAACACACACTATCACACACTCACACACCAACACACTAATGCACAGACACACACTAACACGCACTAAAACACACTGACACACACACACACACAAACACACTGTGACACACAAAGACACACACTAACACAGACACACACAGACACACACTAACACACATAATAACACAGACACACACTAACACATACAGACGCACACTAACACACACTAACACATACAGACACACACTAACACACACTAACACACAGACACACACTAACACACACTGACAAACACAGACACACACTAACACACACTGACACACACTGACACATACTGACACACACAGACACACACTAACACACAGACACACACTAACACACACTGACAAACACAGACACACTAACACACATACACACACTAACACACACTGACAAACACAGACACACACTAACACACACTGACACACACTGACACAAACAGACACACACTAACACACAGACACACACTGCACACAGACACTTACTAACACACACTAACACACAGTAACACATAGACACACACACTAACACACACTAACACACACTGACCCACACACACAGACACACACTGACACACACAGACACACACTAACACACAGACACACACTAACACACATAATAACACAGACACACACAGACACATACTAACACATACAGACGCACACTAACACACACTAACACATGCTAACACACACAGACACACACACTAACACACACTAACACACAGACACACACTAACACACACTGACAAACATAGACACACACTAACACACAGACACACACTAACACACACTGACAAACACAGACACACACTGACACACACACTAACACACACACTAACACACACTGACACACACTGACACACACAGACACACACAGACACACACACTAACACACACTAACACACAGACACACACTAACACACACTATAACACAGACACACACAGACACACACAGACACACACAGACACACACTAACACACACTAACACACACAGACACACTAACACACACACTAACACACACACTAACACACACACACTAACACACACTAACACACAGTAACACATAGACACACACACTGACACACACACTAACACACACACTAACACACACTAACACACAGTAACACATAGACACACACACTAACACACACACTAACACACACACTAACACACACTAACACACTGTAACACACAGAAACACTCAAAGATGGAGTGAAACCACCAGACAATACGCATCACAAAACAAGCACCAATCAGAACGGAGGAATAGAGGGGAAGTGCATGCCTCCTGTCTAACCACACTTATTAAACTGGCATGTATGACAGAAGAACACAATGAGGCCTGTACTCTTATGCAGTGACGATTTTAGCATGAAAATCTTGGTGGGGCAAAAAATATATATATTTGGGATGCATGCCAGCACACAACACTAAACAATACATTAGCAGTCCCAACACCTTGCCACTGCTAAACCTGACTATCAGCTGAGTCTTGTCTGTAATCCGTAATTTCGATTAAGACATTAATGATCGAGCTAGGACAGGCGTAGTTGATATAACTATTTGTTCAGCACTTTTGAAATGTACACACACAGAATTCAGAACACGGGCCGTTCTTACAGTATTCTCCCTGTACACCAAGTCAGAACCGTAGGATAAATACATGGGGCGTATAAGCAGACAATGAAAGCGCTTACAATTTTCAATGATGACATTTCTCTAAAACAGGCTATAGGCTACCAAATTATTAGGGTGAGGGCTACTAATAGCTTACTACACAACATACACTTATTATTACTTTCTTAGCTACAGTATACATATCTCCCTGGCATATTACATAATTTATGCAGCAACATACAATACATTTTTGGACTCACCTTGTTGTGCTGTGTCACTTGAACAGGAAGGTGGAGCGGCGGTCCTTCATGGGTGTCAGGATTAGTGTTCAGAGATGCCTCTGGGCATCTCTGTGTTTAGGCCAAGTTTTGTCGCTGTGTGAGTGATCCCCAATTAGAGGCAGCTGTGCTGCCTTGTCTCTAATTGGGGATCATATTTAATGAGGGATGTCTAAGGTAATGAGGGATGTCTAAGGTAATGAGGGATGTCTAAGGTAATGAGGGATGTCTAAGGAAAATGAGAGATGTCTAAGGTAATGTGGGATGTCTAAGGTAATGAGGGATGTCTAAGGTAATGAGGGATGTCTAAGGTAATGAGGGATGTCTAAGGTAATGAGGGATGTCTAAGGTAATGAGGGATGTCTAAAAATCTATGTCTGTGTTTTATACATTTAGAACCAGTGTGTGTGAGGTAATGTCTAAGGTAATGAGGGATGTCTAAAAATCGATGTCTGTGTTTTATACATTTAGAACCAGTGTGTGTGAGGTAATGTCTAAGGTAATGAGGGATGTCTAAGGTAATGAGGGATGTCTAAGGTAATGAGGGATGTCTAAGGAAAATGAGAGATGTCTAAGGTAATGTGGGATGTCTAAGGTAATGAGGGATGTCTAAGGTAATGAGGGATGTCTAAGGTAATGAGGGATGTCTAAGGTAATGAGGGATGTCTAAGGTAATGAGGGATGTCTAAAAATCTATGTCTGTGTTTTATACATTTAGAACCAGTGTGTGTGAGGTAATGTCTAAGGTAATGAGGGATGTCTAAGGTAATGAGGGATGTCTAAGGTAATGAGGGATGTCTAAGGAAAATGAGAGATGTCTAAGGTAATGTGGGATGTCTAAGGTAATGAGGGATGTCTAAGGTAATGAGGGATGTCTAAGGTAATGAGGGATGTCTAAGGTAATGTGGGATGTCTAAGGTAATGAGGGATGTCTAAGGTAATGAGGGATGTCTAAGGTAATGAGGGATGACTAAGGTAATGAGGGATTTCTATGGTAATGAGGGATGTCTAAGGTAATGAGGGATATCTAAAGTAATGAGGGATGTCTAAGCTAATGAGGGATGTCTAAGGTAATGAGGGATTTCTAAGGTAATAAGGGATGTCTAAGGTAATGTGGGATGTCTAAGGTAATGAGGGATGTCTAAAGTAATGAGGGATGTCTAAGCTAATGAGGGATGTCTAAGGTAATGAGGGATTTCTAAGGTAATGAGGGATGTCTAAGGTAATGTGGGATGTCTAAGGTAATGAGGGATGTCTAAGGTAATGAGGGATGTCTAAGGTAATGTGGGATGTCTAAGGTAATGTGGGATGTCTAAGGAAATGAGGGATGTCTAAATAATGATGTCTGTGTTTTATAAATTTAGACCCAGTGTGTGTGTGTATGCGTGTACGTGTGTGTATGTGTGTGTGTGTGTGTATGCATGTATGTGTGTGTGTATGCGTGTACGTATGCATGTATGTGTGTGTGTGTGTGTGTATGCGTGTGTGTGTGTATGTGTGTGTGTGTGTGTATGCGTGTGTGTGTGTGTGTGTGTGTGTATGTGTGTGTCTGTGTGTGTGTGTATGCGTGTGTGTGTGTATGCCTGTTTGTGTGTATGTGTGTGTGTGTGTGTGTGTGTGTGTATGCGTGTGTGTGTATGTGTGTGTGTGTGTATGCGTGTGTGTGTGTGTGTGTGTGTGTGTGTGTGTGTGTGTGTATGCGTGTGTGTGTGTGTGTGTGTGTGTATGCATGTGTGTGTGTGTATGTGTGTGTGTGTGTGTGTATGCGTGTGTGTGTGTATGCGTGTGTGTGTGTATGCGTGTGTGTGTATGCGTGTGTGTGTGTGTGTGTATGCGTATACGTGTGTGTGTGTGTGTGTGTGTATGTGTGTGTGTGTATGTGTACATGTGTGTGTGTGTATGCGTGTACATGTGTGTGTATGCATGTACATGTGTGTGTATGCGTGTACGTGTGTGTGTGTGTGTATACGTGTACGTGTGTGTGTGTATGCGTGTACGTGTGTGTGTACGTGTGTGTGTATGCGTGTACATGTGTGTGTGTGTATGCGTGTACGTGTATGTTTGTGTGTATGCGTGTACATGTGTGTGTGTGTATGCGTGTATGTGTGTGTGTGTGTGCATGCGTGTGATTGTTACCTATTTAGACCTGAGGGCAGACAGTAACTAACTCCTCTTGCTGTCTTCCTCCTCTCCTGTGTTGCCTTGTCTCTAATTGGGGATCATATTTAATGAGGGATGTCTAAGGTAATGAGGGATGTCTAAGGTAATGAGGGATGTCTAAGGTAATGAGGGATGTCTAAGGTAATGAGGGATGTCTAAGGAAAATGAGAGATGTCTAAGGTAATGTGGGATGTCTAAGGTAATGAGGGATGTCTAAGGTAATGAGGGATGTCTAAGGTAATGTGGGATGTCTAAGGTAATGAGGGATGTCTAAGGTAATGAGGGATGTCTAAGGTAATGAGGGATGACTAAGGTAATGAGGGATTTCTATGGTAATGAGGGATGTCTAAGGTAATGAGGGATATCTAAAGTAATGAGGGATGTCTAAGCTAATGAGGGATGTCTAAGGTAATGAGGGATTTCTAAGGTAATGAGGGATGTCTAAGGTAATGTGGGATGTCTAAGGTAATGAGGGATGTCTAAGGTAATGTGGGATGTCTAAGGTAATGAGGGATGTCTAAAGTAATGAGGGATGTCTAAGCTAATGAGGGATGTCTAAGGTAATGAGGGATTTCTAAGGTAATGAGGGATGTCTAAGGTAATGTGGGATGTCTAAGGTAATGAGGGATGTCTAAGGTAATGAGGGATGTCTAAGGTAATGTGGGATGTCTAAGGTAATGTGGGATGTCTAAGGAAATTAGGGATGTCTAAATAATGATGTCTGTGTTTTATAAATTTAGACCCAGTGTGTGTGTGTATGCGTGTACGTGTGTGTATGTGTGTGTGTGTGTGTGTATGCATGTATGTGTGTGTGTATGCGTGTACGTATGCATGTACGTGTGTGTGTGTGTGTGTGTGTATGCGTGTGTGTGTGTATGTGTGTGTGTGTGTGTATGCGTGTGTGTGTGTGTGTGTGTGTGTGTATGTGTGTGTGTGTGTATGTGTGTGTGTGTGTGTATGCGTGTGTGTGTGTATGTGTGTGTGTGTGTGTATGCGTGTGTGTGTGTATGTGTGTGTGTGTATGCGTGTGTGTGTGTGTGTGTGTGTGTGTGTGTGTGTATGCGTGTGTGTGTGTGTGTGTGTGTATGCGTGTGTGTGTGTATGTGTGTGTGTGTGTGTATGCGTGTGTGTGTGTATGCGTGTGTGTGTGTGTATGCGTGTGTGTGTATGCGTGTGTGTGTGTGTGTGTGTGTGTATGCGTATACGTGTGTGTGTGTGTGTGTGTGTGTGTATGTGTGTGTGTGTATGTGTACATGTGTGTGTGTGTATGCGTGTACATGTGTGTGTATGCATGTACATGTGTGTGTATGCGTGTACGTGTGTGTGTGTATGCGTGTACGTGTGTGTGTACGTGTGTGGGTACGTGTGTGTGTACGAATGTGGGATGTCTAAATAATGATGTCTGTGTTTTATAAATTTAGACCCAGTGTGTGTGTGTATGCGTGTACATGTGTGTGTGTGTATGCGTGTACGTGTATGTTTGTGTGTATGCGTGTACATGTGTGTGTGTGCATGCGTGTATGTGTTACAGACAGTAACTAACTCCTCTTGCTGTCTTCCTCCTCTCCTGTGTTCCTGAAATAACACTCAGTACTGTCTTGCACTGCTGAATTAGTCAAGGTAATTAGTCCTAGTAATTACACTAGCAATTACTCCTTGCAGCAGGTAGCCTAGCGGTTAGAGCATTGGGCCAGTAACCAAAAGGTCACTGGTTCAAATACCTGAGCCAACAAGGTGAAAAACCTGTCGATGTGTCCTTGAGCAAGACACTTAATCCTAATTTGCTCCAGGGGCTGACCCTGTAGGTAGGCCATCATTGTAAATAAGAATTTGTTCTTAGCTGACATGCCTAGTTAAATAAATGACACCTGGTATTTAGTCCTGGTCATTAGTCCTATTGAAACCACAGCAACAGATCTTTTTTCTCTTTTTTATTACAGCAAAAAGGTTTTAGAAACAAAAGGTAATATCAGAGTTCAATAACAGCAGCAATCTGTCAGCTAAATTGATATCATCATAGGGGGATAATTGCAGTGTGTACTGCGTTCGCCCGGCCGCCCACACACACACACAACCAGAGTGAATGCTGCATAGGCCAACCCTGACCTTACCGGTAATATCTCGCCCCACAACCGCCTACCCTCTCACCATGGATACGGCAATTATGGGGTTGGCGTGGCAATGAGGTAAGCCTGTCAGTCTCGTCCCCCATTCACCCAGCCACTCGCCCCTAAGACACCTTATTACAGACACAGACACTCGTGTGCACATACACACACACACACACATACACACACACACACACACACACAGACACACACATACGTACATACATACATACATACACACACAAACACACGCACGCACGCACGCACGCACACACACACACACACATACGTACATATATACATATACATACACCTACACAGACACGTACATACATACATACACACACACACACACACACACACACACACACACACACACACACAGACAGACAGACAGACAGACAGACAGACAGACAGACAGACAGACAGACACATACGTACATATATACATACATACGCACGCACGCACGCACGTATGTATGTATATATGTACGTATGTGTCTGTCTGTCTGTCTGTCTGTCTGTCTGTCTGTCTGTCTGTCTGTCTGTCTATGTACATACATACATACATACATACATACATACATACATACATACATACATACATACATACATACATGCATGCCAAGTTTGTGCAGTCTCTTTCTGACAGTGTACCCATGCACTTCGACATTGATTGTGGCAAGAGAGGCCTGTAGATCCCTTGATGTTACCCTGGGGTTCTTAGAGACTTCTATCAGCATCTTTCGGTCAGCACTTGGACTGACTTTGGCTGGAATTTTCGCAGGACAGTAGAATGATGTACTTCGAATTGCTTGGAAATGGAATGATGTACTTCGAATTGTTTGGAAATGGATTTGTAACCCCTCCCAGACTCATGGGCATCAATAGTCTTTCTTCTGAGGGCCTCGGGTAGGTCTTTTGATCTTTGAATGATGTGTTACCACACACCCATATGGTTAAGACCCAACCAGACCAATATTCTTATCTTTATGGAAGGCTGGACCCTATCTAATGTTTTCTAATCATTTGCACTTGTTTTGGTACCTAATTATAATTTTAGCCATTTTATGTGATGGTAAAGGTAGGGATGTACTAGCATTTTTTGTTGTTGTGTGATTTGTTAAATTGGGTAACCTTTATCTGTCAATAGTGATGAAGTGAAGATTACATTTCCATCTGTCCAAATATATAAAAAAAAAAAAAGAAGGTGTACAGAGGCCCATTATCAGCAACCATCACTCCTGTGTTCCGATGGCACGTTGTGTTAGCTAATCCAAGTTAGTCATTTTAAAAGGCTAATTGATCATTTGCAATTATGTTAGGACAGCTGAAAACTGTTGTGCTGATTAAAGAAGCAATAAAACTCTTCTTCTTTAGACTAGTTGAGTATCTGGAGCATCTGCATTTGTGGGTTCGATTTAAATGGCCAGAAACAAAGAACTTTCTTCTGAAACTCGTCAGTCTATTCTTGTCCTGAGAAATGAAGGCTATTCCACGCGAGAAATTGCCAAGAAACTGAAGATCTCGTACAACGCTGTGTACTACTCCCTTCACAGAATAGCGCAAACTGGCTCTAACGAAAATAGAAAGAGGAGTGGGAGGCCTCGGTGCACAACTGAGTAAGAGGACAAGTACATTAGAGTGTCTTGTTTGAGAAAGAGACGCCTCACAAGTCCTGGCAGCTTCATTAAATAGTACCAGCAAAACACCAGTGTCAACGTCAACAGTGAAGAGGCGACTCCGGGATGCTGGCCTTCTAGGCAGAGTTGCAAAGAAAAAGCCATATCTCAGACTGGCCAATAAAAAGAAAAGATTAAGATGGGCAAAATAACACAGACACTGGACAGAGGAAGATAAGGCTTTTTCTTTGTAACTCTGCCTAGAAGGCCAGCTTCCCGGAGTCGCCTCTTTACTGTTCACAATCAGCATAATCATCCTTACCATGGGAATTACAGGGGGGGAGGAGGTCACACACACACCTTACCATGGGAATTACAGGAGGGGAGGAGGTCACACACACACCTTACCATGGGAATTACAGGAGGGGAGGAGGTTACACACACACCTTACCATGGGAATTACAGGAGGGGAGGAGGTCACACACACACCTTACCATGGGAATTACAGGAGGGGAGGAGGTCACACACACACCTTACCATGGGAATTACAGGAGGGGAGGAGGTCACACACACACCTTACCATGGGAATTACAGGAGGGGAGGAGGTTACACACACACCTTACCATGGGAATTACAGGAGGGGAGGAGGTCACACACACACCTTACCATGGGAATTACAGGAGGGGAGGAGGTCACACACACACCTTACCATGGGAATTACAGGAGGGGAGGAGGTCACACACACACCTTACCATGGGAATTACAGGAGGGGAGGAGGTCACACACACACCTTACCATGGGAATTACAGGAGGGGAGGAGGTCACACACACACCTTACCATGGGAATTACAGGAGGGGAGGAGGTTACACACACACCTTACCATGGGAATTACAGGAGGGGAGGAGGTCAAAGCAGTGCAGGGTGCATTTTACTGCACATTTTATACCTGCTGTAAACTGTGTACCATAAAAATGCAATTCTATTTTTTATTTGGAAAAGAAACCATCAATACATCACAATAAGCTGTGGCTAAATGGAAAGTAAAGTTGACAGATGAGGTAGGGATGGGGGAGCGGACTGGAGGGAGGGAGCCATGGAGCCATGGAGCGGGGGAGTCAGGGCATCTGTGTAGCTGGTAGGGGGTTGGCTGAGCCTATGACAGGGACGGATACAGAGAGCCATGTTTCCCTGGGAAAGGTGAGTGGACACTGGGGAGCGCTGACGCATGCACACACGCACACGGTATGCTCTCCCCATCTTCTTTCCTTCACCTGTAATGATGGAAAGAAGTGGACAGGGGGAACAATAATCCCTGATGCCATCCACCATGATACTTCCTCTACAGCAATTAGCCAATGGAGGCAATGAATGACCTGAGCACCAAATGACTATGGTCATGTTAGCTACATTATATCCAGGTGTTGGCGATTGAAGTCAGGCTCACTGGCAGCCCAGGGCATAGGAACTCACAGTGCATTTCATCCTCTGCTGGGTGAAGATAAGTACAGAACACTGTGAGAACCGTGTTCCTACATCTGTGACCTACAATTAGTGTCCAGCTCTGCATCTCCCTGCTGGGTCCTTTCAACCTCACTGCATTTTCACAAGCAGAATGAGAGAGGGAGGATGGGGAGGAGAGGAGAGGAGAGGAGAGGAGAGGAGAGGAGAGGAGAGGAGAGGAGAGGAGAGGAGAGGAGAGGAGAGGAGAGGAGAGGAGAGGAGAGGAGAGGAGGCAAGGAGAGGTGAAGTGGAGTTGTGGGGAGGAGAGGAGAAGTGGAGGAGAGGAGGTAAGGAGGAGAGGGGAGGAGAGGAGAAGTGGAGGAGAGGAGGTAAGGAGGAGAGGAGGTAAGGAGGAGAGGGGAGGAGAGGAGAAGTGGAGGAGAGGAGGTAAGGAGGAGAGGAGGTAAGGAGGAGAGGGGAGGAGAGGAGAAGTGGAGGAGAGGAGGTAAGGAGGAGAGGAGGAGAGGAGGAGAGGAGGAGAGGAGGAGAGGAGGAGAGGAGGAGAGGGCAAAAAACAAGCTTCCAGTGGCTGGAGAAGTGAAAACAGCAAAGATCAGTGGTGACAGAGAACAGACCTCCTGCCAACCACGCTGAGAAAAACCATAAATACAGGAAGTGTTCTTTCACATTGTATGATCATCAGATGTGTTGTCAGGCAAACACTTGGCCGTCATGCTTATACCTCTGAATGGGTTTGATGGCGCGTGCATACGTGTGTGTGTGTAGGTGTGTGTGAATTAATTTATCCATGTGTGTACCTGAGTCCATGTGTGTGTGTGTGTGTGTGTGTGTGTGTGTGTGTGTGTGTGTGTGTGTGTGTGTGTGTGTGTGTGTGTGTGTGTGTGTGTGTGTGTGTGTGTGTGTGTGTGTGTGTGTGAATCCAATTACTGAAAGGGTAGCAAGCGCCACACTCCTTCATCTGCCAGAGAGAAGGAATGACAACAAGCTGTATCTGTCTGTCAGAGAGAAGGAATGACAACAAGCTGTATCTGTCTGTCAGAGAGAAGGAATGACAACAAGCTGTATCTGTCTGTCAGAGAGAAGGAATGACAACAAGCTGTATCTGTCTGTCAGAGAGAAGGAATGACAACAAGCTGTATCTGTCTCAATTTTCTCACTTGGTTTGTCCTCTTTCTCACTTGGTTGTTCCTCCCTCTCTCCCTCACTCTGTCTTCCCTCCCTCCTTCCCTCCCTCCTTCCTTCCCTCCCTCTGTCTTCTTCCCTCTGTCTTCTTCCCTCAGGTAAGGACTTCTTTGGCAGATAAGGAGGGATGAACAAATTAAAAGGAAATTACACTGAGCCGCTCGCAGTGGCACAAGAGGAAGAGAGAACTTCAAACAATTTCAAAAAAATAAAGGGTCAGAGTTTAAAGAAAAAGTGAGGGGTGGAGAAGAGAGAGAAAGAGTTGTCTGGGAGTTGCGCCATTGAAAGCTGAGGAAAAGAACAAGTGAAGAGACTGACTGGCCTTAGACATAGTGGAGATTGTCATTTTACATTGACCTAATTAGGTGTTCCATCATCACTTTTGGTGTAAGCTTTCCATTGAAAACTGGTTTTGGAAGTGTATTGTATCTCAACCATGTCTTCTCCAACAAATCATCAAATCAAATGTTATTTGTCACATGCGCCGAATACAACAGGTGCAGACCTTACTGTGAAATGCTTACTTACAAGTCAATGCAAATAGTCCAGGTGGCCATTTTATTAATTGTTCAGAAGTCTCATGTGCTTGGGGGTAGAAAACGTTAAGGAGCCTTTTGGACCTCAACTTGGTGCTCCGGTACCACTTGCCGTGCGGTAGCAGAGAGAACAGTCTATGACTTGGGTGACTTCCACGTTCCTCTTTCACCTCCTAGTATAGAGGTCCTGGATGGCAGGAAGCTTGGCCCCAGTGATGTACTGGGCTTTACTTATTACCCTCTGTAGCGCCTTACGGTCGGATGCCGAGTAGTTGCCATACCAGGATCTAGGGACCCATGATCTTTTCAGTCTCCTGAGGGGGAAAAGGCATTGTCGTACCTTCTTCACGACTTTCATGGTGTGTTTGGACCATTATAGTTTGTAGGTGATGTGGACACAAAGGAACTTGAAACTCTCGACTCGCTCCACTACAGCCCTGTCAATGTTAATGGGGGCGTGTTCGGTCCTCATTTCCTTGTAGTCCCCGATCATCTCCTTTGTCTAGCTCACGTTGAGGGAGAGGTTGTTATCCTGGCACTACACTGCCAGGTCTCTGATCTCCTCCATATAGGCTGTCTCATCATTGTCAGTGATCAGGCCTACCACCGCTGTGTCATCAGCAAACTTAATGATGGTGTTGGAGTAGTGCTTGGCCACACAGACGTGGGTGAACAAGGAGTTAAGGAGGGGACTGAGCACGCACCCCTGAGGGGCCCCCGGGTTGAGGATCAGCGTGGCAGATGTGTTGTTGCCTACCCTTATCACTGGGGTCGGCCCGTCAGGAAGTCCAGGATCCAGTCCCAGGGTCCTTAGCTCAGTGATGAGCTTTGTGGGCACTATGGTGTTGAACGCTGAGCTGTAGTCAATTAACAGAATTCTCACAAAGGTGTTCCTTATGTCCAGGTGGGAAAGGGCAGTGTGGAGTGCGATTGAGATTGTGTCATCTGTGGATCTGTTGGGGCGGTATGTGAATTGGAGTAGGTCATGGGTTTTCATGATGATGGTGTTGATGTGAGCCATGACCAGCCTTTCAAAGCACTTCATGGCTACTGATGTGAGGGTTACGGGTCGGTAGTCATTTAGGCAGGTTACCTTCACTTACTTGGGCACAGGGTCTGCTTGAAACGTAGGTATTACAGACTCGGTCAGGGAGAGGTTGAAAATGTCAGTGAAGACACTTGCCAGTTGGTCCTCACATGCTCAGAGTAAACGTCATGTTAATCCTTCTTGCCCCGCGGTCTTGTGAATGTTGACCTGTTTAAGGGTCTTTACCCCGTCTGGTAGGCTCGCGTCACTGGGCAGCTCGCACCTGGGTTTCCCTTTGTAGTCCGTAATAGTTTGCAAGCCCTGACACATCCGACGAGCGTCAGAGCCGGTGTAGTGGGATACAATCTTAGTCCTGTATTGATGCAATGCCTTTTTGATGGTTCATCTGAGGGCATAGCAGGATTTCTTATAAGCATCCGGATTAGTGTCCTGCTCCTTGAAAGCGGAAGCTCTAGCATTTAGCTCGGTGCGGATGTTGCCTGTAATCTATGGCTTCTGGTTGGGATATGTACCTACGGTCACTGTGGGGACAACGTCGTCGATGCACTTATTGATTAAGCCGGTGACTGAGGTGGTGTACTCCTCAATGCCATTGGATGAATCCCGGAACATATTCCAGTCTGTTCTAGCAAAACAGTCCTGTAACGTAGCACCCGCGACATCTGACCACTTCCGTATTGAGCGAGTCCCTTGTACTTCCTGCTTTAGATTTTGCTTGTAAGCAGGAATCAGGAGGATATAATTATGGGCAGTGTTTCCAAATGGAGGGAGAGCTAAGCGTGCATTTTTGTGTGTGAAGTAAAAAATGGCCTAGAGTTTTTTTTCCCTCTGGTTGCACATGTGACATACTGGTAGAAATTAGGTAAAACAAAGAACATTTAAAATCCCTGCTCAAACTGAGAGGGACAACGATACCTCCACTTTCTATACAGATCTGTTCAGAGGATCTTTATAGAACACGTTCTGCTCAGGTCCAATATACTGATAATTGGCTTCTCAGTCATTTAGTTATTTAGCTAAAGCAATGCAGGCATTTATAGAATACTTTTACCCATCTAGATCAAGTTACAACCTAACCTTATCCATATGGACTCATTGGTTTGGCCTTAATGAAAAATCCATATTAAGTAATTCCTCATCATGTTTGGTTGTGTTTCACAGTGTGACTGCAGTATTGTACCTCATCATGTTTGGTTGTGTTTCACAGTGTGACTGCAGTATTGTACCTCATCATGTTTGGTTGTGTTTCACAGTGTGACTGCAGTATTGTACCTCATCATGTTTGGTTGTGTTTCACAGTGTAACTGCAGTATTGTACCTCATCATGTTTGGTTGTGTTTCACAGTGTGACTGCAGTATTGTACCTCATCATGTTTGGTTGTGTTTCACAGTGTGACTGCAGTATTGTACCTCATCATGTTTGGTTGTGTTTCACAGTGTGACTGCAGTACTGTATCAGTTTTAACCAAGAAAACAACTTGGTTAAAATTAAATCAACACACGACTGAACTGTTTCCAACAGTGTCACATTTTTGTTCCGACAAATGCCTTAGCTCTTTTCAAATCAAGTTTTGATTAAATTGAAATGAAGAAAAACACTTTGAGAGAGAAATAAGAGAATATACTCTCTCCCATTTCATCAAGTTGAGCAGTATGTCTGGTTGTCATGTTCATCTCCATGGAGACATGGCTGAGCAGGAACAAGTGGAGTGGAGAGGCGGAGGGGTAATGTAATTTGCTATAGTTTAACCTTGAGCAGTGGGGTCTCTTGTTTTAATGGAGTTCTAGATTGGTTTTGCTATCACACTTAATTGGATAAGTGATACAACATACTGTAGCATTGCTATCCTGCTATTAAGCTTTCTCTCAAACACACTTGTGTATGCACGCTCACACACACACACACACACACACACACACACACACACACACACACACACGTGCTCACACACACACACACACACACACACACACACTGTCTTAGTCACACTCACAAACTTCTAGGGAACTGGGGATTGAACAATATTTCCGTTGAGGATCACAGATAACATTTGTTGTGCTGTTAAAATTTGGCGTAAATGTTTTGTAATTTGTTCTCTCCCTCCATCCAGTCAGAAAGTTTTGGAGTGCTGCCGTGTGAAAACAGAGAAGCCATCTGGTGAGATACAGGGTCACGGAACACCTCCGCTTAGGTAAGCTTCACCGGCTGCTCTGTGTGCACACGTGTGTGTGTGTCTGTGTGTGCATGGTGTGTGCGTGTGGGTGTGTGTCACTGTCACATCAATGTGGGTGTGTGGGTGTGTGGGTATGTGTGCAGGGCAGCTGCTGTCCTGGGCAGTGGGCATACAGTAATTGTACTTGTTTGTAGGTTGTATCATAGAAGAAGCATGACATACTGTATATAGAGAGAGGTATCAGAGAGAGAAAGACACAGACAGACAGACAGACAGACAGACAGACAGACAGACAGACAGACAGACAGACAGACAGACAGACAGACAGACAGACAGACAGACAGACAGACAGACAGACAGACAGACAGACAGACAGACAGACAGACAGACAGACAGACAGACAGACAGACAGACAGACAGACAGACAGATGGAGTGGTATGTTGTTCTCTCTCTTATCCTGTATGCTGTCCATGGAGGAAGGTTGTATGTTCAATTTGTCTTCAAAGTTAACCTTAGGATCTATGTGCTTATGCGTTGTTAATGTCAGTATTGCCTTGTACAGTGCATTCAAAAAGTATTCAGACCCCTTGACTTGTTCCACATTTTGTTACTTTAGGGCCTTATTCCAAAATGGTTTAAATAATGTTTTTACCTCATCAATCTACACACAATACCCCATAAAGCAAAAACAGTCTTTTTGCACTTTCTGCAGAGGTCTGCGGAGGGAGGTTCACTCACTCCCCATTAAAGCTTTGGATGGCCGACCGGTAGGTACCGGGTCCATCACCCACGTGACTCGACCCCTCACCCTCACCATCGATGGCTGCCATCGGGAGAGAGTGTAGCTAATGGTGCTGATGTCTTCCATACATTCGGTCTTCCTGGGTCTTCCTTGACTTCAACGGTACGACCCTCACATCTCGTGGACCAAGAGGATGATCCAGGACTGGTCCTCCCGCTCTCTGTGCCCGAGTCTTCGGCAATGGAGAGTTACATCCGTGAGTCGCTGGAGCAGGGATACATCCGCAGATCCTTATCGCCTGCTTCAGCAAGCTTTTTCTTCATCTCAAAGAAGGACGGGGGACTCCGACCGCACATTGATTACCGCGGCCTCAACGATGTCATGATCAAGTTCCGGTAACCGATGCCCCTCGTCCCTCCGGCCATAGAGCAGTTCCGGGGGGGAAGATTCCTCACCAAGCTGGACCTCTGGAGTGAGTACAACCTGATACGCATTCAGGAGGGAGATGAGTGGAAGACCGCTTTTAGCACGATATCGGGCCACTACGAATTTTTGGTAAGGCCGTTCGGCTTAGGCAATGCGCCTGCGGTATTCCAATCATACCTGGATGAGGTGTTCCGGGATATGGTGATCTACATCGATGACATCCTGATCTATTCCCCCACCTACCCGGAACATGTGGCACACGTTTGTGCGGACCACCATCTGTATGTCAAGGGAGAAAAGTGCATCTTCCACCAAACATCCATCTCCTTCCTAGGGTATCACATCTCTCCGGAGGGCATAAGGCTGGAAGAGCTGAAGGTTGGGGCAGTCAGGTCATGGCCAGTTCCAAAAACCATTAAGGAGCTCCAACGTTTCCTTGGGTTTGCCAACTTTAACCGGCGGTTCATCAAAGGCTTCAGCTCCATCGCCTCGACACTCACGTCGTTGCTGAAAGGCAATCCTCAGCGCCTCCAATGGACCCCGGACGCGGAGAAGGTCTTCAAGGACTTGAGAGGCAGGTTCTCCAAAGCTCCCCTGCTACATCATCCGGATCCGATGCTGCCTTTCGATGTGAAGGTTAACGTGTCCGAGGTAGGGGTGGGGGCGGTCCTCTCCCAGCAATAGGGGAGTCCCCCCAGAATGCACCCCTGCGCTTACTTCTTGAAGAAGCTATCTGCTGCGGAGAGGAACTACGGCGTGGGTGATAGAGAGCCACTGGCGGTTAAGTTGGCACTGGAGCAGTGGAGACACTGGCTGGAGGGCGCATGGGAGCCGTTTACAGTCCTGACGGATCATCGCAACCTGGAATACGTCTTTGCCCGATTCCGTTTCACTCTAACATACCGTCCAGGCACCAAAAACACCAGGGACGACGCACTCTCCCGAATGCACGACCGGGGGGCAGAAGAGGTTCCCAAGGTGCCCATCCTGCCGCCAGAGTGCGTCGTGGGACCAGTCGTCTGGGATGTGGATGAGGAGATCGTGCGAGCAGGAAGAAGGGACCCACCACCAGCGACGTGGCCCCCGGGGAAGACCTACGTGCCGTGGAGGGTGCGTGGAAGGCTGGTGACTTGGGTGCATCAATCCCTGGCGACAGGGCACCCAGGGTTTGTCAGAACACTTGAGACGCTTTGGGCGAAATGCTGGTGGCCTGGCATGGGGAGGACTGTGCTCTACTACGTCCAGTCCTGCTCCATCTGCGCGCAGTCCGAGGCGTCGAGACAGTCTCCTGCGGGTAAGCTCCACCCTTTGCCGATACCCCAGCAGCCTTGGTCACACCTGGCAGTGGATTTTGTGACTGACCTACCCAGGTCAGAGGGACATACGACCGTCTTGGTGATCGAGGACCGTTTTGTTCCTCTAGCCGGATTTCAGGTCGCTGAGGTTCTGTTCCAGTGGACTGGGTGGGATACGGCCCGAAGGAACGCAGCTGGGTTCGGGCGGTAGACATCTGCGATCCATCACTGACGAGGGAGTTCCGGGTTGTCAGAGGAACCGACAAGTGGCGGCGGTGGGAGACGCACCTTTGGGGGGGGGGGGGTTACTGTAACGACTGTGCCGTCTACCTAGACTGTGCACCTCCCGCCCTGGCGCTCCGGCTCGCCGGTATACTAACCACCGACAAGAGGTTTATGGCAGCCACACCCAAGCTCCCACACCTGTTCCCATTTCCCCTGATTCCGCATACTCACACACACCTGTTCCCATTTCACATGATGGCACTCCCTATGTATGTTCCCAGCCCCAGTGTGAGTGTGTGGATTATTGTAAATGTACTCATGTTGAGAATGACCACTAAACTTAAACGCTTTTCATGTTTCCTTCGTTTTTGTGCTCACTACCCTCACATCCTCACAATCCCTGTTGATCCCTACTGCCTCTTATCTGGGGGACTCACTAAACACAATGCTTCATTTGTAAATGATGTCTGAGTGTTGGAGTGTGCTGTCTGGTTTGCTTAATGTAAGGAATTTTAAACGATTTATATTTGTAGTTTTACTTTTGATAGTTTATTATATTATTGCAATTACATTTCCTTTTTGATACGTAAGTATATATATATTTTTTTTAACTACTTTTACTCAAGTAGCATTTTATTGGGTGACTTTCATTTTTACTTGAATCATTTTCTATTAAGGTATCTTAACTTTTACTCAAGTATGACAATTGTGTACTTTTTCCACCACTGGCCTCTAGTCGTCTTGAGTATGAAGCTACAATCTTGGCACACCTGTTTTGGGGGAGTTTCTACCATTCTTCTCTGCAGATCCTCTCAAGCTCTGTCAGGTTGGATGTGGAGCGTCGGTGCACAGCTATTGTCAGGTCTCTCCAGAGACGTTTGAGATGTTTCAAGTCCGGGCTCTGACTGGGCCACTCAAGGACATTCAGAGACTTTTCTCGAAGCCACTACTGGGTTGTCTTGGCTGTGTGTTTAGGGTCGTTGTCCTGTTGGAAGGTGAACCTTCGCCTCGGTCTGAAGTCCTGAGCGCTCTGGAGCAGGTTTTTATCAAGGATCTTTCTTCTGTCTGGTCACTCTACTATAATGACCTGATTGGTGAAGTGCTGCAGAGATGGTTGTCCTTCTGGAAGGTTCTCCCCTCTCCACTGATGAAATCTGGATTTCTGTCAGAGTGACCATCGGATTCTTGGTCACTTCCCTGACTAAGGCCCTTCTCCCCAGATTGCTCAGCTTGGCCGAGTGGCCAGGTCTTGGTGGTTACAAACTTCTTCCATTCATGTCCAATCATTTGAATTTACCACAGGTAGAATCCAATCAAATTGTAGAAACATCTTAAGGATGATCAATGGAAACAGGATGCACCTGAGCTCAATTTGAAGTATCATAGCAAAGGGTCTGAATACTTATGTAAAAAAAAAACATTTATATTTTAAATTTTTAATACATTTGCAAGAATTTCTAAAAACCTGTTTTTGCTTTGTCATTATGGGGTATTGTGTGTAGATGAATCAAGCGGTCTGAATACTTTCTGAATTACTGTTTGTGAATCCATTCCTTTTGTAAAGTAATTAAATACACTTGTATTTAGAATTCCATTCCCATTACCATTCTATGATCTTAGTCAGCTAAACGTATGATACTTGATTGCACATGGTTTATATAGTATCTACTTGATTGCACATGGTTTACATATTATCTACCTGATTGCACATGGTTTATATAGTATCTAGCATACTGCTATTTATCTTATGAAGTCAGATCATTCATTCAATGGGCTAATTGCTTAGTGTTATTACGAGTGGCATACTGTATATAAACATATCAAATATTACTCCCCACTATACCTCCTGTCACCAGCTGAAATGGGACATGAAAGAGCTGTCAGGTGCCACAGCGGGGGGCCTCACGTTTCAGGCATCCAGGGAGATGCCTGCTTTCACTCAAACCCCGGAACACAGGCTAAAGTGCTCTACAGGGAGAAGCCACATCTGCACACACACACACACATACACACACACACACACACACACACACACACACACACACTCACACACACACACACACACACACACACACACACACACACACACACACACACACACACACAGGCATTGTGTGTCTGTGTGGCTCTTGAGGGTGGAGACACAGATGCTCTCTCTAGGCAGCTGAAAGTTTTAAAGATCTTCAGAGAAACTTCTCACTAGAGAACTCACAGTCATTTATCAGAGAACTCACAGTCATTTATCATAGAACTCACAGTCATTTATCAGAGAACTCACAGTCATTTATCAGAGAACTCACAGTCCTTATTTTCCTCTGAGCCAAACATCCTTCATATCCTATGGCCTGGCTATCAATTTAAAGTAGTGTAGAGACTGAAAGAGACGTTTCTGTAGCTACAAGGCTAATTCTGTCTTTTCAGACCAGTGAAAGGAGCAATGGAGGACAGGAGAGGAGTGTGCTGAATGAGTCTGTAATGGAGAAAGAGCCTTATTTAAATAGTCAGAGAGAGAAGGAGGGAGTGTCAGGAAGTGTCTAGTCTGGCCTGATTGTTAATAGACTGAAGAGATGTGAGTGCAGCTCATTGTATCGTTTGATAGAGTCTGCACATTTCCTTGAGCCAGTTAGGATCCTGAAGTGATACAAACATAGAGAACAAAGAGTCTTGAAATGTTATCTGGCTAAAAATAAAACAGTATGAGGTGTTTTCTGAAGGCTGTCAAAGAGAGAGAGAGGGAGATGTTCAGTGAACTACTTGCACGATGAGTCGGAGATCTGCAGACTTTAGTTAAGTGTCATGCTGTGACCTCACCTTCCATGACTCATCTGTTTTGAATTATAGACTTTCGCCAAAGCACCGCCCTATACTAAACAAACATTATCAATACAAAGAGTGTTGTGTGAAGGCCTATTGTAGCTAATGATTCCCTTTGATAGGCATTCTGATGGTCTGTGAGAATTACTACCAGCTTTTCCTCAAAAGAGTTGCCTGGTAGAGAGGTAGAACCCCTATTAAAATACCTGGTAGAGAGGTAGAACCCCTATTAAAATACCTGGTAGAGAGGTAGAACCCCTATTAAAATACCTGGTAGAGAGGTAGAACCCCTATTAAAATACCTGGTAGAGAGGTAGAATCCCTATTAAAATACCTGGTAGAGAGGTAGAACCCCTATTAAAATACCTGGTAGAGAGGTAGAACCCCTATTAAAATACCTGGTAGAGAGGTAGAACCCCTATTAAAATACCTGGTAGAGAGGTAGAACCCCTATTAAAATAATGTACATCTCTACAAATGTATCAACACGACTAACAAAACATATTCTCTCAGAAATAGAGGCGTAAAATGGAAGTTAATAACTTCCTGATGAAACAGAGGTGGGTGTGGGATGGGGGGAGTGGGGAGTAATGGGAGCTCTGGAGGATGGGTGGGATATTTCATATGAAAGAATAGAACAAACAAATGAACGAGAGATTGAACAAATTGAAAAACAAAAACACACACACACACACACATACACACACTCACACACGCACACTTACACATGCACGCACGCACGCAGGCACACACACACTCGCACTCGCACACACACACACGCTCACACCACCCACACACGCTCACACACGCACACGCACACACACACGCACTCGCACTCAAACACACACATGCGCACACTCGCACTCACACACACACATGCGCACAGAAACTCTCCCCTTAATGTAGCATTCACTCTAAAAACATTGCCTCATCTTGTTCATTCTCTGCCAGTTGTGTTCTGTCAATTCAATATCTGTGAAAATAGTTGTTAGCAGTGTGTCACCTCAACAAGCTCTCACAGACTCACTGCAGAATCTAACGTTTGTCCATAAACGTCATATTTTGGTTGATGCCTCAGGCCTGGTCACTACTGAGTCTGCACTGCTGTTTGGAGAAGTGCTGATGTCATTTACAGTTTTTTTCAAATGGTAACATGCATTGTCAAAACTCTTCACCCAGTCAGCGAAACAGAAGTGTATGTGGACCAAACTGTGAAAACATTTTTATAGCTTTCACACAAAACGCATTCAATGACCACATTCTCCGAAACACATTAACTCTATTCTCATTCATCAAATCAAATCAAATTTTATTGGTCACATACACGTGATCAGCAGATGTTATTGCAGGTGTAGTGAAATGCTTGTGCTTCTAGTTCCGATATTATAAACAAGTACACAACATATACCCAAAAAACACAAATCTAAGTAAGGAATGAATTAGGACTATATATATATATAAGGAATGAATTAGGACTAAATATATATATAAGGAATGAATTAGGACTATATATATATAAGGAATGAATTAGGACTATATATATATAAGGAATGAATTAGGACTATATATATATATATAAGGAATGAATTAGGACTATATATATATATAAGGAATGAATTAGGACTATATATATATAAGGAATGAATTAGGACTATATATATATAAGGAATGAATTAGGACTATATATATATAAGGAATGAATTAGGACTATATATATATATAAGGAATGAATTAGGACTATATATATATAAGGAATGAATTAGGACTATATATATATAAGGAATGAATTAGGACTATATATATATAAGGAATGAATTAGGACTATATATATATATAAGGAATGAATTAGGACTATATATATATAAGGAATGAGCGGCATGGACTAATATACAGTAGAATATCAGACACACACAACCAGACACACACAACCAGACACTCACACAACCAGACACACACACATAACCAGACACACACAACCAGACACACACACAACCAGACACACACACATAACCAGACACACACAACCAGACACACACACAACCAGACACACACACAACCAGACACACACACACAACCAGACACACACAACCAGACACACACACAACCAGACACACACACATAACCAGACACACACAACCAGACACACACACAACCAGACACACACACATAACCAGACACACACAACCAGACACACACACAACCAGACACACACACAACCAGACACACACAACCAGACACACACACAACCAGACACACACACAACCAGACACACACAACCAGACACACACACAACCAGACACACACACACAACCAGACACACACACAACCAGACACACACACAACCAGACACACACAACCACACACACACAACCAGACACACACACACACAACCAGACACACACACAACCACACACACACACACAACCAGACACACACACAACCAGACACACACACCCAACCACACACACACAACCAGACACACACACATAACCAGACACACACACAACCAGACACACACCCAACCAGACACACACAACCACACACACACAACCAGACACACACACAACCAGACACACACACACAACCAGACACACACAACCAGACACACACACAACCAGACACACACACAACCAGACACACACACACAACCAGACACACACACAACCAGACACACACACAACCAGACACACACAACCAGACACACACACAACCAGACACACACAACCACACACACACAACCAGACACACACACACAACCAGACACACACACAACCAGACACACACACCCAACCACACACACACAACCAGACACACACACATAACCAGACACACAAACAACCAGACACACACCCAACCAGACACACACAACCACACACACACACAACCAGACACACACACACACAACCAGACACACACACCCAACCACACACACACAACCAGACACACACACACAACCAGACACACACACACAACCAGACACACACACAAACAGACACACACACCCAACCACACACACACAACCAGACACACACACATAACCAGACACACAAACAACCAGACACACACCCAACCAGACACACACAACCACACACACACACAACCAGACACACACACACACAACCAGACACACACACCCAACCACACACACACAACCAGACACACACACATAACCAGACACACACACAACCAGACACACACCCAACCACACACACAACCAGACACACACACAACCAGACACACACACACCCAGACACACACAACCAGACACACACACAACCACACACACAGAACCAGACACACACACAACCAGACACACACACAACCACACACACACACACAACCAGACACACACACAACCAGACACTCACACAACCAGACACTCACACAACCAGACACTCACACAACCACACACACACACAGTGCCTCACAGTGAGGGAACAGGGTGTTTTAGCGAGGTAATGGCAAGGTCTTTTCATTTTTCCATTTTACACAATGACTCATCCAATCACTGTGTTATTAGAAAGCTGTTTTTAAAGCTGTTTAACGCAGTGTGGAGCCACAACCTGCAGGCTGGAATCGAGAGAAAGAAACCACGTGTGTGTGTGTGTGTGTGTGTGTCTGTATGTCCTTGCATGCAGTATGGCGTACAAGCGCGCGTGCGTGTGCGTGCGTGCGTGTGCGTGCATGCGTGCGTGCGTGTGTGCGTGTGCGTGTATGAGTTACTGTACGCTAGTGAGTCTCAGTGTGTTTGTGTGTTCAGATGCACATACACAGATTTGTGGGTATAATCCAGTTGTTTGTGAAACACTCATATTGACCAAGGTCATCTCATCCTGCTGACTGCAGCCATACAGAACAATGAACAATGAAAGCCTAGAACGGTATTCCAATACTCATACTAACCTCATACTAACCATTCTATTTGTGACGTAAATTGAGTATGTAGTATGCTTATTGGTCATAGTATGGATAGAGTTAGTATGCCAAAAGTTCCCGGATGTCGTACTAAATTAGCCAAAATACAAAGTACATTTCCGTGTTTTTAGGGCCTATGATGCAATTCTTCAGAAAATGGGCGTGGCTTCACAACTTTTTCAGATTTTAAGAAAATGACGGAAAATACCCAAAATCGTAAAATGTCTAGCAAGTCATTTGTTATGCTAGCAAGCTAGCAAGAGGTTGCAGAGCAACAGCATCAACTTCCGGTAGACAGGTGACACGCTAGTAAGCTAAACTGAAAGAATACCGTTCGTTTACAGTATACTAAAATGAACTAATGGTATATAGTATGTAGTATATACACATTAAGTATGCAGTAAATAGTATGTTAGTAGGGGTATTGGAACACAGCTAATGAGTTATGTGCTACAGGAGCTAACCATGTGCACTGAGCATTCGCTTTCTGTCTGTCAGGCTTTCCACTTTTCCTTTTACTGTCATTGACTTATTGTATCATGTGCAATATTGTTCTCTTGTTATGTGGTGTGTGTTATGTCGTAGTGTCTGGTACGGTATGGTGATGTAGAGTTTGTGCATCCTGTGTAAGTAAACATACAGTCTATGGTTATGCTTTGATAGATAGATAGATAGATA
>CM042379.1:30117930-30125430 GCA_023634145.1 Thymallus thymallus
GCAACATGAGGCGTATAGCTGAGCGATTGATAACCCGGGAGATCTGATAAGGGCCGATGTAACGGGACGCAAGCTTGCGACTCTCCACCCGAAGGGGCAGATCTCGGGTGGACAGCCACACCCTCTGGCCTACACGGTAGTGGGGAGCCTGGGTCCTGCGACGGTCGGCCTGCCGCCGATACCTGGTATTTGTTCGTAGTAGAATAGCCCGGGCCTTTCTCCAGGTCCGACGGCAGCGTCTAACAAACAGCTGGGCCGACGGGACGCCAACTTCCTCTTCCTGCTCCGAAAACAGCGGAGGCTGGTAGCCCAAGGAGCACTCAAAGGGGGAAAGCCCAGTAGCGGAGGAAGGCAGGGTGTTGCGGGCATATTCCACCCAAACGAGTTGCCGGCTCCAGGTGGTGGGATTGTCCGAAACCAGGCAACGTAGCACAGTTTCCAGATCTTGATTGGCCCGCTCTGATTGGCCGTTAGACTCTGGGTGGAATCCTGAGGACAGACTGATAGAAGAACCAATAAGGGTACAGAAAGCCCTCCAGAACTGGGAAGTGAACTGAGGGCCCCGGTCGGAGACGATGTCAATGGGTAACCCGTGGATCCTAAAAACGTGCTGCACCATCAGTTGGGCCGTTTCCTTGGCCGATGGCAGCTTAGGCAGGGCGATGAAGTGTGCCGCCTTCGAGAACCGGTCCACAATGGTGAGGATAGCGGTATTGCCGTCGGATTGCGGCAGGCCTGTGACAAAATCCAGGGAGATGTGCGACCATGGACGATGAGGGACCGGAAGAGGCTGTAAGAGACCAGCCGGGGCCTGGCGGGGCGTCTTGTTTTGATTACACACTGTGCAGGCAGAGACAAAAGAGGGAACATCCACTCCCATGGTGGGCCACCAAAACCTTCGACGTATAAATGCCAGGGTCCGGCGAGAACCGGGGTGGCAGGTCAGTTTAGATGAATGACCCCACTCCAGGACTCGGGATCGAACAGGGTCAGGCACGAACAGGCAGCCTGGCGGACCCCCTCCGGGGTCAGGGCTCAACTGTTGTGCGTTACGTACCTCCTCCTCAATACCCCAGACCAAGGATGTAGCCAAACAAGAGACAGGGAGAATGTGCTCGTTACCTTGGGCAGCAGCAGGACTGAACACACGGGAGAGGGCGTCCGGTTTAGTGTTCTTAGAGCCGGGTCGATAAGACAGGGTGAAATTAAAGCGAGTAAAAAACAGAGCCCACCTGGCTTGTCGGGCATTGAGCCTCCTGGCTGAGCGTAGATACTCTAGGTTCTTGTGGTCTGTCCACACAAGGAATGGTTGTTCCGCTCCCTCCAGCCAATGTCTCCACTCCTCCAGTGCAGTCTTGACCGCCAGCAATTCCCTATTGCCGACGTCATAGTTAATTTCAGCCGGTGTCAGACGACGGGAGAGGAATGCACAGGGGTGCAGCTTCTGGTCGCTGTCCGACCTTTGTGACAACACGGCCCCCACGCCAACATTGGAGGCGTCCACCTCCACCACAAACTGCCGGGCCGGATCTGGGTGAATCAGAATGGGGGCTGAAGTGAAGCGCTGTTTGAGGGCCGCGAAGGCCTGGGCTGCTTGGGAGGACCATACAAAGCTCACTTTAGTCGAGGTTAAGGCAGTGAGTGGGGCTGCCAAAATACTGTAATTACGAATGAATCTCCGATAAAAATTGGCAAACCCCAGGAAGCGTTGCAGATCCAGGCGTGAAGAGGGCTGTGGCCAATCAGTGACTGCTTGGACCTTGCCTGGATCCATTCGGATGCTACCCGCAGCCACTATGTAACCCAGGAAAGGAATGACAGAGCGATGGAACTCACACTTTTCTGCTTTAACAAACAGTTGGTTCTCTAATAATCGCTGGAGGACCTGTCGTACGTGTGCCGTGTGTTCCTGGGCTGAGTGAGAAAAAATCAAGATATCGTCCAGATACACAAAAACAAAACGATTAATCATGTCCCGGAGTACGTCGTTTACCAGAGCCTGGAAGACAGCGGGAGCGTTCGTCAATCCAAATGGCATCACCAGGTATTCATAGTGTCCACTAGCAGTGTTAAACGCAGTCTTCCATTCATCCCCTTCTCGTATCCGTACCAGGTGGTAGGCATTTCGGAGATCCAGTTTTGAGAATATCGTGGCTCCTTGGAGCAACTCAAAGGCAGAGGCAAGCAGTGGAAGTGGATAACGGTTTTTTACCGTAATGTCATTCAGGCCCCGGTAATCAATGCATGGGCGTAGAGTTTTATCCTTCTTGGCCACGAAGAAAAACCCAGCCCCAGCAGAAGAGGATGATGGCCGAATAATCCCAGTCCTGAGGGAGGTCTCCACATAATCCGCCATGGCCTTAGTTTCCGGACCGGACAGGGAGTACAGACGTCCACGGGGTGGTGATGTACCTGGATGCAGGTCTATGGCACAGTCGTATGGCCGATGAGGTGGTAAAGAGGTAGCCCGAGACTTATTGAACACCTCCCTTAGATCCCAGTATTCGGGGGGAACAGATGACAAATCGATGTCCTCCGTGGCCTGTGAAACCTGTCTTGTTAGAACATGAGGTGCAGCCTTCAGACAATGAGCAAGGCAAAAAGGGCTCCAGTTGGTAACAGAACCGGTAGTCCAATCTATGTGAGGGTTGTGTTTAACAAGCCAAGAATGGCCTAACACAATTGGAGCATTAGGGGAATGTAGGGGCAGGAACTGAATCTCCTCCCTGTGGTTGCCAGACAGAATCAGAGTAACGGGCACCGATATCTGGGACACCCGCCCAATAGAACGACCGTCCAGGGCTGTGGCCTCGATGGGCGTGCTTAGAGGGCGTGAGGGAATGCCTAATTTGACCAGGAGGGAGTTATCAATAAAACAGTCGTCAGCTCCTGAATCCATAAGGACATTTACTTTAAGGGTTTGGGAATTCCAAATAATAGTGGCAGGAAAAGGGAAACGAACCGGGGGTACCCACGGGGTTTTAGTTTGACTCACCCCTATTCCTGCAGTTACTGATGAGCCCGCCCTTTTTAAAGGACAACCGGCTGCATAATGTCCTTTCTCTCCACAGTAGAGGCAGCTGCGACTGTCTATCCTGCGTCGACGTTCCTCGGGCGTCAGCTGTGCCCTCCTTATTTGCATGGGTTCAGATGTAAGGACCTCGGACGCCCTCGGTGGTTCCCGGAAGAATTCGGGTGGTTCCGGCAGTCCCGGTGACGCTCTACCACCCGGACCGCCGAAATGCGGAAGTGCCTGAGCAGGCGGACGATTTTCTCTCTCCCGATTTCGTTCCTGAAGTCTACTTCCTATACGCATGGCAATTGAGATGAGGCTGTCTAAATTGGGAGGCACCTCTCGAGCGGCGAGTTCATCTTTGATGGGATCACATAATCCGTCATAGAAGGCGTCGAGCAGAGCCTCGGAATTCCATGAGCACTCCGCTGCCAGAGTACGGAATTTAATGGAGTAATCCGACACGCTGCTAGTCCCCTGTCTTAGATGTAGCAGCTGACGTGCCGCTTCTCTTCCGGATAGTGGAGCATCGGAAACTTTTTTTACCTCCGTAGTGAACGCTGCTAGACTGAAACAAACGGAAAGCTGCTGGTCCCATATCGGCGTAGCCCATGCCAGGGCTCGCCCCGTCATCATGGTTATCATATAGGCGACCCGTGACTTCTCTGTGGGAAAAGAGGATGGCTGCAGTTCGAAGATACGCGAACACTGGGACAAGAAAGGACGACAATAACTCGAATCGCCAGAGAACCGTTCGGGGGCAGGTAAGTGCGGCTCTCTAAGGGATACCGGGGAAGGTGTTGGGTTGCTGGGTATAGGTGGGACAGGAGACGGGGGGGACGCGCTCTGTGCCGGTAGTGCCAGTGTTAATCTCTCCAAGTGTTGGAGCAGGCATTCGGTGACCCGCTGCTGGTTATCTCTCTGCTCACGGATTTCCTCTGCTATTGAACGTAGCACCTCCTCGTGTCGACCCACAACAACCCCTTGGTGGGCTATTGCGTTCTGTAGATGGGTCAACTCCGCTGGGTCCGTCATGGCCAGATCGTTCTGACACAACGACTGATATACGGGACCCAAAAGCAGACACGGAGGCAGAGATATGATTGACTGTTTAATAGGAAATATAGGGCAAGACAGGTTCGTAGTCAAGGACAGGCAATGTTCGTAACAGGGAGTCTGAATGGCAGTCGTCCAATAAGGGGAGTCAGGCTCGTAGTCGTAGTTCAGGCAACGTTCGGTACCGGGAATCAGAAGACTGGCAGTACAGAGGAGTAGACAGGCTCGTAATCCGTAATGCGGGCAGAGTTCGTTTGGCAGCAGATCAGATGGTCGAAGGCACATGAGGGAGCTAGACAGGAACGTAATCCAACAGGCAGGTAGAGGTCCAAATACCGGGAAACAGACTGGCAGAGTTACTAATACTAGAGAGTGCTGGAAACGACTGACTATGCAAGACGATCTGGCAAATGCCAACAGCACCCAAGAGACTAAATACCCACACTGATTAATGCTGGTGATAGGGTGCACCTGGTGTGGGGAGGGGACAAACACAGACAGGTGAAACATATCAGGACATGACAAAAATAGAAATAGGCCTATAACAGTTAGGATCAGCTTGATCTCCCCCTTTAAATAAAGGACTAACCGTGGCTGCCTTCCAAGCAATGGGAACCTCCCCAGAACGGAGAGACAGGTTAAAAAGGTTGGAGATAGGCTTGGCGATGATAGGGGCAGCAAGCTTAAAGAAAGGGTCTAAACCATCTCACCCAGATGTTTTTATAGGGTTAAGTTTCAGGAGCTCATTTAGTACCTCGGACTCAGTAACTGCCTCCAGGGAAAAACTTTGTAGCGGGGGAAAAAGAGGGAGAAGCATCGGGGATAGTTGCATTAGAAGGGGTGGCAGATGAGGAAATGTTGGATGTGCAATGACTTAATGAAGTGGTGATTAAAGAGCTCAGCCATGTGCTTCTTTTCAGTAACAACCACATTGCCAGCTTTAAGGGACAGGGGCAGCTGTGAGGAGGAGGGTATATTCTCCAGGTCTTTAACTGTTTTCCAGAATTTCTTGGGGTTAGACCCACAGAGAGATAACTTTTCCTTAAAGTAACTAACTTTGGCCTTCCGGATAGCCTGAGTGCACTTATTTCTCATTTGCCTGAACGAGAGCCAGTCAGCCTGAGTAAGCGTATGCCGGGCCTTTCGCCAAATGCAATTCTTGAGGTGGAGTAACTCTGCAAGATCACGGTCGAACCAGGGACTGAACCTGTTTTTAATTCTAATTTTCTTTATGGGGGCATGTTTGTTAACAATACTCAAAAAATAAGGTCCACGCGTCTTCGACAGAGGGGATCAAGCTGATTCTATTCAATTTTACAGAAGCCAGTTTATGAAGGAAGGCTTGCTCATTAAAGTTTTTTAGCAAGCATCTATGACAAATCAGGACAGGCTATTTTTACTGAGCAGCCATTACGAACACAGGCTGTAAAACAGTTATCACTAAGGTCATTACAGAAAACACCAGACTGATACCTATCAGGATTTGTGAGGATAACATCAAGAAGAGTAGCCTTTTCTGGGTGTTTGGAGTCATACCTAGTGGGATTGGTAATAATCTGAGAAAGATTCAGGGAGTCCCATTGCTTTAGGACTTGGTCAGGTGGTTTAAGCATGTCCCAGTTTAGGTGACCTAGCAGGACAAATTCAGACTTAGTGTAAGGGGCCAAGAGAGAACTTAGGGCAGGTCATGTACAGGTCCGTGCTGATGGAGGACGATAGCACCCAGCAACAGTCAACAAAGAGCTATTTGAAAGTTTAATACCTAAAACCAGCAAATCAAATTGTTAGGGGACAGACTTGGTGGAGACAACCGAGCACTGAAGGTGATCCTTGGTAAAAAAAAATGGACACTCCCCCACCTTTGGAAGATCTGTCTTGCCGAAAAAGGTTATAACCAGAAAGGTTAACATCAGTATTCAAAACACTCTTCCTTCACCACGTCTCAGTAATGACCAACACATCTGGATTGGAGCTATGAACCCACACTTGCAATTGATCCATTTTAGGTAATAAGCCTCTAGTGTTAACGTGCAGAAAACCCAGCCTTTATGAGAGCAGAAATCAGTGAAGCAGATATCAGAGCACAAGTCAGAATTGGGGCTAGCAACAGTAGATGGGCCAGGGTGTACATGCACATTACCAGATATCATCAACAGTAATACAATCAAGGCACGGCATAAGACATGGAGAGCTCTGCAGTGCTGATGTATGACATCTGATGGCAACAGGATCATATTGTACAGCAATTTCATCAGGTAACAGGAATACAAAGCCGGCGGGAGGTGGATAGAATTGGATGGGAGGCCAAAAGTCAGTGTAACCAATAGAGAGTCAGAGTCCCGAGTGTGGGAACAGACATAGGAGGGGGCTTCAAAGCCTCTGGATTTGGGTGGGGTAGCCAAGGCTTCGACACCTCTCGCTTCACACGTCAGTGCTAATTGAGTCTCTTTGTCCTTGGTAGCCTTAGCATTCAGCCCTTATAAAGTAAAAATGTATTGATGCAATGTATTTTGCTTCTTGGCTTTTTTTAAACATGCTGAAATAATGTGGGAGCTCATCTGGTCATGACCTCTCCCCTCCCCATTCAAAATATTTTTCTTATAATGGCATCACAGTCTATCTGTGTGATTTCAGGTCATCTTTGATAGTCTATGATTTAGAATTGATAGCCATTTTGCCATTGTTTAGGTCTGATTAGTGGCCTACTTGGGGCTGGCAGGTAGTCTAGTGGTTAGGGCATTGGGCCAGTAACCGAAAGGATGCTGGAATGAATCCCTGAGCTGACAAGGTAAAAATCTGTAGTTCTGCCCCTGAACAAGGCAGTTAATCCACTGTTCACTGGTAGGCCATCATTGTAAATAAGAAATGGATCTTAACTGACTTGACTAGTTAAATAAAGGTTAAATAATAATTAAAAAAATACTTACTATACGTGCAGCTCATCATGATTATTTCGGTGATCGCCAATGCCTGTTAGAGCATTGGACCAGTAACCAAAAGGTTGTTGGTTCGAATAGCCGACCCGTCAAGGTGAAAAATCTGTCTGTGCCCTTGAGCATGGCAATTAACCATAATTTGTTCCAGGGGCTCTGTACTACAATGGCTGACCTTGTAAATCAACACATTTCACTGCACCGAACCGATTGTACGTATGTGACAATAAAACATATTCGTTTTTTATATTCAGAGTTTTGAGGGTATGATGAATCTCCAGGCTGACAGGAGAGGACAGAGGAGGACACAACGAGAGCAGTGGCCAGATTCCAATCTGATCTCTCACCCCCTATCCTGTCTGATCTCTCACCCCCTATCCTGTCTGATCTCTCACCCACAATCCTGTCTGATGTCTCACCCCCTATCCTGTCTGATCTTTCACCCCCTATCCCTAGGCTGCTTGATGACTCCCTCTCAGGCATCTGAAATGGACTGGA
>CM042379.1:30134280-30144280 GCA_023634145.1 Thymallus thymallus
GTGTAAAGTAGACTGACAGAGCCTCTCCACCAGTGTAAAGTAGACTGACAGAGCCTCTCCACCACTGTAAAGTAGACTGACAGAGCCTCTCCACCACTGTAAAGTAGACTGACAGAGCCTCTCCACCACTGTAAAGTAGACTGACAGAGCCTCTCCACCACTGTAAAGTAGACTGACAGAGCCTCTCCACCACTGTAAAGTAGACTGACAGAGCCTCTACACCACTGTAAAGTAGACTGACAGAGCCTCTCCACCACTGTAAAGTAGACTGACAGAGCCTCTCCACCACTGTAAAGTAGACTGACAGAGCCTCTCCACCACTGTAAAGTAGACTGACAGAGCCTCTCCGCCACTGTAAAGTAGACTGTTTGACAGAGCCTCTCCACCACTGTAAAGTAGACTGTTTGTCAGAGCCTCTCCACCACTGTAAAGTAGACTGACAGAGCCTCTCCGCCACTGTAAAGTAGACTTTTTGTCAGAGCCTCTCCACCACTGTAAAGTAGACTGTTTGTCAGAGCTTCTCCACCACTGTAAAGTAGACTGTTTGACAGAGCCTCTCCACCACTGTAAAGTAGACCGTTTGACAGAGCCTCTCCACCACTGTAAAGTAGACTGTTTGACAGAGCCTCTCCACCACTGTAAAGTAGACTGTTTGACAGAGCCTCTCCACCACTGTAAAGTAGACTGTTTGACAGAGCCTCTCCACCACTGTAAAGTAGACTGTTTGTCAGAGCCTCTCCACCACTGTAAAGTAGACTGTTTGTCAGAGCCTCTCCACCACTGTAAAGTAGACTGTTTGACAGAGCCTCTCCACCACTGTAAAGTAGACCGTTTGACAGAGCCTCTCCACCACTGTAAAGTAGACTGTTTGACAGAGCCTCTCCACCACTGTAAAGTAGACTGTTTGACAGAGCCTCTCCACCACTGTAAAGTAGACTGTTTGACAGAGCCTCTCCACCACTGTAAAGTAGACTGTTTGACAGAGCCTCTCCACCACTGTAAAGTTGACTGTTTGACAGAGCCTCTCCACCACTGTAAAGTAGACTGTTTGACAGAGCCTCTCCACCACTGTAAAGTAGACTGTTTGACAGAGCCTCTCCACCACTGTAAAGTAGACTGTTTGACAGAGCCTCTCCACCACTGTAAAGTAGACTGACAGAGCCTCTCCACCACTGTAAAGTAGACTGTTTGACAGAGCCTCTCCACCACTGTAAAGTAGACTGTTTGACAGAGCCTCTCCACCACTGTAAAGTAGACTGTTTGACAGAGCCTCTCCACCACTGTAAAGTAGACTGACAGAGCCTCTCCACCACTGTAAAGTAGACTGTTTGACAGAGGGCTCCGAGTAAAGTGTTGCCTTTTTTCATGCCTTTAACTCCCTCTTCACACGTTATTGCTGCGATCTGTCAGGATAACAGCACACACTCACACACTCACACAGACAGACACACGATAGCAGCAGTTTCCTAGAATGAGGTAATAAACCAGAGTGAGGTCAAAGGTCATGCTGAACAATAACTGCAGCCGTTGGCCAATATGGAGTATGTCTCGAGACACAGGGCTGTGATTTATCAACTGTAGAGCGCCCACAGAAACACACACACAAACACACACAGACATCCCCACACACACAAACAGACACACACAGCAATACCCCACACACACACAGACACACACACACACAGACTAGATTCATCCATCAAGGCTTTGTGATGTTCTATTTCTCAGCTGATACAGAAAGTCTTGTTCTGGTACTTTCCTCTCTGTTCCTCATCTCCCATTCTCTCTTTCCTCTCTGTTCCTCATCTCCCATTCTCTCTTTCCTCTCTATTCCTCATCTCCCATTCTCTCTTTCCTCTCTATTCCTCATCTCCCATTCTCTCTTTCCTCTCTATTCCTCATCTCCCATTCTCTCTTTCCTCTCTATTCCTCATCTCCCATTCTCTCTTTCCTCTCCTCTCTTCATCTGTCACTTTCTCCCGTTTCCATTCCTCTTCCTTTCCTCCTCCTCCTCCTACTCTCTGATCTCCTCTCCGTTCCTCTATTATTTTGTCTCTCTCTCTGCCGTGTTCCTGTGCTGCACCTGGCCGCACCCCCCACTCCCGTCACTATGGTTCCCCTCTCAACCTCTCTGACAGCCTCACATTAATTATCCCCCTGCCTCCTTCTCTCTCTCTCTCTCTCTCTCTCTCTCCATCCCTCCATCCCTCTCTCCCTCGCTACCTCCAGTACTTTGTTTAGGTAACAGTTGTGTGGTGACATTTCTGTGCAGCATGTGAGAGAGTGACAGCAGTATGCTCGACCAGCTCTCACAATCTCATGTTAGAATTAGACGTTCATCCATGTTTCTCAAACATGACAATACGAAGTTGTTCCAAACTTCAAGTTTAGAGGTGTTTAAGGTTAAGGTTAGGCATTAACTCTGAATGGTTAAGGTAAGGGTTAAGGCTTAAAACAGAAATATCAAAAACAACGTTCTATCACTGGATTCAAATCAGAGGCAGATGCTGGCGTTCTAGAAAGAGTTGCAAAGAAAAAGCAGTATCTTCCTCTGTCCAGCGTCTGTGTTCTTTTGCCCTTAATCTTTTATTTTTATTGGCAAGTCTCAGATATGGCTTTTTCTTTGCAACTCTGCCTAGAAGGCCTCTTCACTGTTGACGTTGAGACTGGTGTTCTGAGGGTACTATTTAATGAAGCTGCCAGTTGAGGACTTGTGAGGCGTCTGTTTCTCAAACTAAACACTCTAATGTACTTGTCCTCTTGCTCAGTTGTGCACCGGGGCCTCCCACTCCTCTTTCTATTCTGGTTAGAGCCAGTTTTATTGCCATTTTAATCAGCACAACAGTTTTTCAGCTGTGCTAACATAATTGCAAAAGGATTTTCTAATGATCAATTAGCCTTTTAAAATAATAAACTTGGATTAGCTAACACAACGTGCCATTGGAACACAGAAGTGATGGCTGCTGATAATGGGCCTCTGTACGTCTATGTAGATATTCCATAAAAGATCTGCCGTTTCCAGCTACAATAGTCATTTACAACATTAACAATGTATTTCTGATCAGTTTGATGTTATTTTAATGGACCAAAAATGAGCTTTTCTTTCAAAAACAAGGACATTTCTAAGTGACCCCAAACTTGTGAACAGTAGTGTACTTGTAGGTAACAGCACTCACTATTGCCCCTAGTGTCCAGTTTTCACTTCCTCAGACATTGATGGACGTTGAATACTGACTTACATCACGGGTGAACTGCCTGGTATGTTTGTGGTTAATTATCTTTCATTTAGTTTATGTGTCCTTAAGTGTATTTACTGCTACATTCTCACTTAAACAACACCCAGACGCTCTCGTTCATGCTCCCTCACTCCATGCACTCGTTTGTTTTCCCTTTCTGTCGTTAACTCTTTTAAACCAGAGTCTAATCCCTGATTAGAAGGGAGAGAGGGTGTATAATGCTGCTCCTCTCCTCTCCTCTCCTCTCCTCTCCTCTCCTCTCCTCTCCTCTCCTCTCCTCTCCTCTCCTCTCCTCTCCTCTTCTCTTTTCCTCTTTTTCACTCTTCTATCTTCCCCTCCCTCTCTTCTAGTCTGGAAAGACAACAACACTGGAGAGATACTTTTGCTTTTAAAAAGTAATTTTATACTTCTTGTCAGAGATGTAATTTGAGAGAATCTAGTTGAGTTAATATTGATCTCAATATCCTAATAAGCATTTTAAAAACAGTCAGAGTTAAATGTCATGGAGAACAAATTAAAACTAAAATGCCAGCATATAGATATGTTTCTCTGGTGATATTAATAGAGTCAAGTAATTACAGCTTCAATCAAAGGTTGGAGAGGAACCTGATTAATATCTTGCAGAACGCAATCTCTCCTGCTTCCTCTTATGGTACTATTAGAGACTGATAGGAGATGTAGGCTTGATGTGTGTGTGTATGTTAGTCTTGAAGTGAGTTTCACTTCTACAGTAAAGACAGCCATAGCCCTGCTCCCCCACCACAGATCCTCCTCCCCTCTCCTCTCCTTATAATGAGTTTGTGTGTGGGTATATAAAGGGGGATACTAGTCAGTTGTACAAGTGAATGCATTGAACTGAAATGTGTCTTCCACATTTAACCCAACCCCTCTGAATCAGAGAGGTGAGGGGGAGAATGCCTTAATCGACATCCACGTCTTCGGCGCCCGGGGAACAGTGGGTTAACTGCCTTGTTCAGGGGCAGAATGACAGATTTTTTCCTTGTCAGCTCGGGGATTTGATCCAGCAACGTTTCGGTTACTGACCCAACGCTCCTACCCTCCAGGCCACCTGCCGCCCTGTATGTGTGTGTGTTTGTGTGTTTGTTTTTGTTTCCCATGATGCATTGCAGCTGCCTCCAGTGGCTCATGGAACTGCAGTGACACCTACAGGAGTCAAGGGAGGAGATGAGAGAGGAGGAGAGGAGAAGAGCAGAGTAGAGGAGCAGAGAGGGAAGGGGTGGAGAGGAGAGGAGAGGAGAGGAGAGGAGAGGAGAGGAGAGGAGAGGAGAGGAGAGGAGAGGAGAGGAGAGGAGAGGAGAGGAGAGGAGAGGAGAGGAGAGGAGAGGAGAGGAGAGGAGAGGAGAGGAGTACCATCCTTCTCTCTCTCTCTCCTCTCACTCCTCTCCTCCCTGGAGATATTAAGTAGTGTTGAAAACAGAGCTAAAGAGGCATTAGCTAATAACATTGGCTTCATTTGGATAGTCTGTAGATGTCAGATGGTCATACTACCAAAAACTATCTGTTGATGAGCAAATTCTTGCTAAGGTTACGGTTAGGGTTAGGATAGGGGTTCAGGGTTAGGGTTAGGGTTAGTAGCTAGTAGTTAAGGTTAGCACACACACACAGATACAGTGCATTTGGAAAGTGTTCAAACCCCTTGAATTTTTCCACATTTTTGTTACATTACAGCATTCTTCTAAAATGAATTAAATATATCAATCTACACACAATACCTCATAATGACAAAAAAAAAAAGGTTTTTGTTAGCCAATGTTAGCCAATTTATGAAAAATTCATATAACTGAAATATTAATTTTACTTAAGTACTCAGATCCTTTAATCAGTACATTGTTGAATCACCTTTGTTCTTAGGTATGTCATTGTCATTGTAATGTTGGAAGGTGAACCTTGGCCCCAGTCTGAGGTCCTGAGTGCTCTGGAGCAGGTTTTCATCAAGGATCTCTCTGCACTCTCTGCTCCGTTCATCTTTCCCTCGATCCTGACAAACTCCCAGTCCCTGCCGCTGAAAAACCTCCCCACAGCATGATGCTGCCACCACCATGTTTCACCGTAGGGATGGTGCCAGGTTTCCTCCAGACGTGAAGCTTGGAATTCAGGCCAAAGAGTTCATTCTTGGTTTCATCAGACCAGAGAATCTTGTTTCTCATGGTCTGAGAGTCCTTTAGGTGACTTTTGGCAAAATTCAAACGGGCTGTCATGTCTGGCCACTCTACCATAGAGGCCTGATTGGTGGAGTGCTGCAGAGATGGTTGTCCATCTGGAAGGTTCTCCCATCTCCACAGAGGAATTCTGTAGCTCTGTCAGAGTGACCATCAGGTTCTTGGTCACCGCCCTAACCCAGGCCCTTCTCCCACGATTGCTCAGTTTTGCCGGGGGGACAGTTCTAGGAAGAGACTTGGTGGTTCCAAACTTCTTGCATTTAAGAATGATGTAGGCCACTGTGTTCTTGGGGAGCTTCAATGCTGCAGACATTATTTGGTACCCTTCCCCAGATCTGTGCCTCGACACAATCCGGTCTCTGAGCTCTATGGACAATTCCTTTGACCTCATGGCTTGGTTTTTGCTCTGACATGCACTGTCAACTGTGGGACCTTTATATAGACAGGTGTGTGTCTTTCCAAATCATGTCTAATCAATTTAATTTAATACAGCTAGACTCTAATCAAGTTGTAGAAACATCTCAAGGATGAACAATGGAAACAGGATGCACCTGAGCTCAATTCCAAGTCTCATAGTATGGGGTATGTCCCTCATCAACCTACACCCAGTACCCCATAACGACAAAGTGTAAACAGGTTTTTTTTTGTGTTTTTTTTGTATGTATAAACGCAAACACACATACACACACATACATAAACACAAACACACACACACACACACACACACACACACACACACACACACACACACACCTACACAGATTAGCATAAGGGGTTACGCTCCGTAGCCTGTTTTACAGCGTCCCATTAAAAGCTGTTTCCCTCCCTCTCTTCCTGTCATTAGAGTTCTGTGATGAAGCATCATCATGAAGGAATCATCAACCCTATCAAATGTGTAGAGTATTTGTATATGTGTGTGTGTGAAAGAATGAGTGAGCGTCTGGTCTGCCAGTTAGGTGTAGTAAAATAATGTGATTTAATGACCAGGCCATCCATGAATACTGCATAGTTCCTCCCTCTCCCTCTCCCTCTCCCTCTCCCTCTCGCCCCTCCCTTCCCCTCCCCTCTCTGTTTAGGCTGTGAGGTAATGTGAGGAGACTCAGATGATTTATCTTACTCAGGTGAGAGCGAGATGGGAGAGGGGAAGGAAAGTGGAGAGCAGAGGATATGGGACATGGGACATGGAGGACAGGATTGATGAGGGGGCTGCACTGGGTAGAAATGGAAGAGCAGAGAGCAGAGAGACACAAGAGAGGAGTGGGGCAAGCAATAAGGAAGCACAAGGACAGAAAATGGGAGATGGGGGTTGGTGTGGGGGGAGGAATATGAGTGAGGGTGAGGGTAAGGGATAAGAATTGAGCAGGTTGAGAAAAGTGTTAGACGATAGAATATAGGTTGGGTTAGGGGAGAGGGCCTGTTTGATGTTTGGTTCCGTTCGATGGGGGAGAGAGAGGTTGGGTTAGGGGAAATATATCTCCTCGCTCTCTCTGTCCTCCCCTCAACCCTATATCTCCTCTCTCTCTCTGTCTCCCCACAACCCTAAATCTCCTCTCTCTCTCTCTGTCCTCCCCACAACCCTATATCTCCTCTCTCTCCCTGTCCTCCCCTCAACCCTATATCTCCTCTCTCTCTCTGTCCTCCCCTCAACCCTATATCTTCTCTCTCTCTCTGTCCTCCCCTCAACCCTATATCTCCTCTCTCTCTCTGTCTCCCCACAACCCTAAATCTCCTCTCTCTCTCTCTGTCCTCCCCACAACCCTATATCTCCTCTCTCTCCCTGTCCTCCCCTCAACCCTATATCTCCTCTCTCTCTCTGTCCTCCCCTCAACCCTATATCTCCTCTCTCTCTCTGTCCTCCCCTCAACCCTATATCTTCTCTCTCTCTCGGTCCTCCCCACAACCCTATATCTCCTCTCTCTCTCGGTCCTCCCCACAACCCTATATCTCCTCTCTCTCTCTGTCCTCCCCTCAACCCTATATCTCCTCTCTCTCTCCTCTCCTTTCAACCTTTTCCTCTCACTATACCATCCTCTACTTTCTCCCATGCCTTCACCCCCCCCCAATACGCTCTCTTCCCCCCCCCCCCCTCTCTTTATCGATCGAAGGACTCCAGTCGAGTAGAGTTCCTCCCTGTGCCTCCTCGACCAACCGAAACACCTCAGCCAAACTAATTTCACCCCTGACAGAACAGCCCTACACACATACACAAACAGACACACACCCAGACACACACACACACATACCCCTTACACCCAGCAGGTGAGAAGATATTGGCCTTGCTCACCCAATTGCCCCCCTTCTCTTCTCTCTCCTCTCCTCTCTACTCACCCTTCTCCTCCAGTTCCATCCTTCTCTCTCCTCTCCTCTCTACTCACCCTTCTCCTCCAGTTCCATCCTTCTCTCTCCTCTCCTCTCTACTCACCCTTCTCCTCCAGTTCCATCCTTCTCTCTCCTCTCCTCTCTACTCACCCTTCTCCTCCAGTTCCATCCTTCTCTCTCCTCTCCTCTCTACTCACCCTTCTCCTCCAGTTCCATCCATCCTGGACTGGAAGAAATTAAGGGATAAACTATGAATAAAACACACACATACACACACACACTAACACACACAAGCACACACACACAGAACAATACACACAAACACACTCAGAGAGACTGGGTAAAACACACTTTAAATACCAAACACACCCAGAGAGACTGGGTAAAACACACTATAAATACCAAACACACCCACTTCTCCTCCTCTCCTCTCCTCTCCTCTCCTCTCCTCTCCTCTCCTCTCCTCTCCTCTCCTCTCCTCTCCTCTCCTCTCCTCTCCTCTCCTCTCCTCTCCTCTCCTCTCCTCTCCTCTCCTCTCCTCTCCTCTCCTCTCCTCTCCTCTTTCCCTCCTGTCCTCTTTCCCTCCTCTCCTGTGCTCTCTGCTGTCTCTCCTCCCCTCCTATTGACCTGGCTATGTGTCTCCATGGAAGTGTATTGTGTTGCGTTCCAGAGCTGCCAGCATGTGGCTCTGACAGCCAATAATGATCCCAGACATAGTAATGGTGATCAGGACACAGGGATTTATGCTAGCCAGCCAACACTAAGACAGTGTCAACACACTGAGAAGGCTTCAGCTTCAGCCCTAAAGCTGTCCGTCTGCATGTCTGTCTGAAATGTTGATTATTACTGTAGTTAGAGTCTACTGTCATGTTGTGTCTGACTGGATGTACTAATACTTAAGACCAACAACCCTTCTCTACGTCATGAACACTTTTTGCAAGTGTTGACCAACTGATTATATCACTCACAGAGCCTGCACTTTGCATTTCAGATTGCATCCACTCAAAATAAAATCAAGAACATCTTGAAAAGCTTTCTGGTTATATTTCTTTATGCATGAGGGATGATTTGTTAGAGGGAGAGAGACACAGATAACTGATGGTATATTTTTTTATTATATATCTATATTTTTTTTTAAATGTAACCTTTATTTAACTAGGCAAGTCAGTTAAGAACAAATTCTTATTTACAATGATGGGCTACAAAATGCTGGACCAAATGTGTGCCACCCTAAGGGACTCCCAATCACGTCCGGTTGTGATACAGCCTGGATTTGAACCAGGGTGTCTGTAGTGACGCCTCTAGCACTGAGATGCAGTGCCTTAGACCGCTGCGCCACTCGGGAGACCCCAGTTATTGAGAAGGACAAATGATAGAGGGAGAGAGACACAGAGCAGATGGTTGTGTTGAAGGACAGATGATAGAGGGAGAGAGACACAGAGCAGATGGTTGTGTTGAAGGACAGATGATAGAGGGAGAGAGACAGAGAACTGATGGTTGTGTTGAAGGACAGATGATAGAGGGAGAGAGACAGAGAACAGATGGTTGTGTTGAAGGACAGATGATAGAGGGAGAGAGACAGAGAACAGATGGTTGTGTTGAAGGACAGATGATAGAGGGAGAGAGACAGAGAACAGATGGTTGTGTTGAAGGACAGATGATAGAGGGAGAGAGACAGAGAACAGATGGTTGTGTTGAAGGACAGATGATAGAGGGAGAGAGACAGAGAACTGATGGTTGTGTTGAAGGACAGATGATAGAGGGAGAGAGACAGAGAACAGATGGTTGTGTTGAAGGACAGATGATAGAGGGAGAGAGACAGAGAACAGATGGTTGTGTTGAAGGACAGATGATAGAGGGAGAGAGACAGAGAACAGATGATTGTGATGAAGAACAGATGATAGAGGGAGAGAGACAGAGAACAGATGGTTGTGTTGAAGGACAGATGATAGAGGGAGAGAGACAGAGAACAGATGGTTGTGTTGAAGGACAGATGATAGAGGGAGAGAGACAGAGAACAGATGGTTGTGATGAAGGACAGATGATCGAGGGAGAGAGATTTTACGTTTGGAGGAACTTAGAAATTTGATGTTTGGAGCAATGTAGAAACTTGACATTGGGCAAACCGGAAATGATACTGAGCAAGAGGAGAAACCCAGGGTGTCAAAAACACAATTTGGAGCAACTTCGAAATATGAAGTTTGACGTCAAATTCTGCAATGAGACTGTGAGAGTTTGTTGTTCATAAAGATGGTGATTTGGCTT
>CM042379.1:30151780-30216780 GCA_023634145.1 Thymallus thymallus
GCTTGGAGGGTGGTTACACTATAGAAATGTTCAAAAAAGTTTAAGAAGTACAAAAGGGAAGAAAAATGTGCATGTAGAAGAACATTTTTCTGATCGTAATGTTTTCATCCGGTCTGCAAGTTCTTTCATGAAAAACTTTGGCGAGTCACTGACTTCGCAAGAAGGTTAGAGGTTCATTTTTTTTTTCAAAAGTTGAAAAACCAACAATTTGCAAATGAAGTCGAAATGTCATAGTCATAAGTACCGCAGGTTTTTGTTTTATTTTGTGAGCGAGTTTAGTTTGTTTTTCATTTCTATCATGCAGGACATTAAGTTCTCCTCTTTAAACCTCAATGGTGCTGAAGATGAAAGGTATAGATGTAGGGTTTGTAAAAGAAACACATAGTGATGCAGGTAATGAGGTGGAATGGCAGAGAGAGTGGGAGGGACAGGTGGTCCTTAGTCACAAGACTAACATGAGTGCAGGTGTAGCTAAGAGTTTTACACCCACAGATTATAAGGTGGAAGAGATAGTGAAAGGTAGACTGCTTAAGGTAAAAGCAAAAATTGAAAATATTATAATGGTTTTTATGAATGTCTATGCACCAGTGGTGGCAGTAGAGAGAATGTTATTTCTGGAGAAACTCTCAGACACAATAACAAACTGCAGTGGGGAGGAATATTTGTTTATTGCTGGTGATTTTAATTGCACTGAAAAAAAGACAGGAATCATGTTGAACCTCAAATGGCATCCCACCGTAGCTTTGCTCGCTTAGTAGAAACCCATGATCTTGGGATGTATGGGGTAGTTTACATGGAACTGATAGACAATATACTTGGGCACATGTAAGAGACAACTCCATCTGTCTAGCCAGGCTAGAGAGATGGAGTTGTCTCTTACATGTGCCCAAGTATATTGTCTATCTTGTCTATATTGTTTTGAGCATCACTCTCAAGTCTTTATAAATTGTTATATAACCCCAGTAGGGTTTTCAGATCACAGTCTAGTCACAGCTGTACTCTTTATTAATTCTGTGAAGCACAGGAGTGCCTATTGGCATTTGAATACCTCCCTATTAGGTGATGCTCATTTCAAGAAGTGTTTTTGTTATTTTTGGGAGAGATGGAGATCTCAAAAGCGTCTCTTCACCTCCCTTCAGAAGTGGTGGGATGTGGGCAAAGTTCAAATTCAGCAATTTTGTGTACAATACACTTTCAATGTTACCAGAAAGAGTATACGGTCAATTAAGAATTTGGAGAAGGAAATTGTAGAAATACAAAATATTGCAGAGTATACAGGAGAACAACAGGTTGCCCATCAATGCCAGGAGCTCTACCACTCTCCATCCCATTCATTGCAGCATAAATTATGGACTCCTCAATTAGTGTCAGTTGCTTTCTGTTGTACTGGGATTTCTTGATTCTGAGTGTACGTTTATATGATTTTAATGTCTCACAGTACTGAAGGCGTAGTTCTCTGTTGTTTGGGTCTCTGTGTTTTTGGTTCGATAGTGTTCTAAGTTTTCTCCTAATGTTTTTACAATCTGAATTAAACCATTTGTCTTCTGTATTTCTGTTTGGTTTGTTTGATCCCAGCTTTAATTGTGCTGTTTTTGCTGTTTGCCTAAATATATAATTGATGGTATTTACAGCTAGATTGACGCCTTCTTTACTGTGAGCGTACATTGTATCCAGAAAGTTGTCAAGGGTTGATTGGATTTTTTGGTTACTGATTGCTTTCTGGTATTCCTCTGTGCTGTTTTGAACCCATCTGTATGAATGTTTGATGTTGTACAGCTTATTGGGCTGTGAATTTGTGTTTGCTTCTATGTCTGATCTTTTGAGGAACAGGGTAATTTGGCTGTGATCAGACAGAGGTGTTAGTGGCTTAACAGTGAATGAGCTGAGAGAGAAAGGATCCATATCTGTTATCATGTAGTCTACTGTGCTTTGGCCAAGAGGAGAGCAATAGGTGAATCTTCCTAAAGAGTCCCCCTGTAACCTACCATTGACAAAGTACAGACCCAGGCTTCGACAGAGCTGCAATAGGTCTTTTCCATTCTTGTTGACGATGCTGTCACTGTTGTTCCTGTAGGAAAGGTTAAAAGGATTAGAGACAGCTTGGCCTGTGATATAGCTGTCCCCTCGTGTGCTCATTTGGTCAGGTAGTGTTCCTGTGCGTGCATTTGTGTCCCCACAGATGAGCACATTTCCCTGGGCCTGGAAGTGGCTCGTATCTTCCTCAAGGGTGGAGAATATTTCTTCTGAGAAATAGGGGGATTCTGAGGGGGGGATATATATTGCACACAGGAACAAGTTTTTTCCTGTCAGTGTAAGTTATTTTTTTAGTCTAAGCCAAATGTGATATTTGCCAATTTTTGGGGGGTCAATTAGGTTTTGTAGTTGGGATTTGTACCATATAATCATTCCTCCAGAATCTCTGCCTCTATTGACAGAGATGTGTTTTGGGGATGGTAAAGTTGTTTCTCTGTAGCCTGTGGGACAGTGCGTGACTATATCTGCCTTACACCATGTCTCCTGCAGAATAATGATATCATCATCTTTTACGTTTTTGTTGAACTCCAGGGCCAGACTCTTCAGTCCTAAGGCTGTCGAGTTTAGGCCCTGGATGTTCCACATGCTAATTGTTAGTGGTCTCATTGCAAAAAGTATGAATATTAAGAATGACTATTACAAGAGAACGACTATATTTCTAAGACTAACTAGGTTACTAAGGGTGAGACAATACAGAACATTACTCAGATGATATTGTTTCTCCAAAGTGTCATGTAGGTATTTATATATGTACGTGTGAGTGTGTCTGTTCATATCCTCCACTGTGTAAGATAATGTATGTGTGAGTGTTTGGGTGAGTTTGAGTTATTGATTGTGTATGTTAATGTGTGTGTGCGGGAGTGAGTGTGGATGGGTCGGTGTGTGTGTGTGTGTGTGTTTGTGAATGGGTCAGTGTGAGTGTGTGTGTGTTTGTGAGTGTGTGTGTGGATGGGTCAGTGTGAGTGTCTATATCTGGTTAGTGTGAGTGAAGATGGGTCAGTGTCAATGTGAGTGTGTGTGTGTGGTTGTGTCAGTGTGAGTGTTTTTTTTTTTTACTGTAGTTTAGTGTAGATGTAGTGGAGGAGCTGTTTGATCTCACTCAGTCCCTCAGAGTTATCTGGTCCGGTGAGAGCCTCCGAATAGCTGCGCCGGTTCTGTTGCGGTGCCACCTGAGAAGAAGGGGGGGCAATACTGGGTCGTGGTGCTGACTCTGTTGTCTGGTAGTGGTGGTGCTCTGGTGTGGGGTAGTATATTGGCCCTGGTCCATTCTGGCGGCTTCGTTGGGGGGAGCGGTGATCTGGTGGTGGGTGGGTCTTGTAGGTTGTGCTGGGTCTCAGTTGGTGTCGAGGGTGCCTGTGGCTTGTTGGTGATGACGTAGTCTGGTAGGCGACTCTGCGTGGTGATGACATCTGGAAGGTGGTCCTGGGTGGTCCTCTGTCCTGTTGGGCACGCTGTGTTGGTCTGCCGAGTGCCACATCCTTCAAGGTCTTGGTGAGCAGTCCCACTGACTGTTTCCTCAGGTGGGAGTGGTCGTACAGGTGCTCAGGGGTGATGGTCGGGTGTTGAGCAACGTGCACATTCGGGATCCTGGCACAACCTCTTGTGATGTCAGCGTTGACTCTCCGGATGGTATGGGGGTGGAAACCTTTGCGGGGCAGCAGAGTGGAGATGGTGATGCAGGAGTTAGGGAAAGACTCAGAGGCTTTCTCTGCCATTCTGCTGACCAGGCTGCCTACTCTCTCCTGATCATCTCTCATGTTGTTGGTGCCACTGTGGATGATAATGTGGCCTGGTGTTCCGAAGTCAGGCTTGGATATAATATTTAGTGCATCCTGCACTTTTGGGCACCAGAATTTGACCACCTTGTGGTTGGGGAATAATTTCTCCTCATCTATATATTTCCCGTTTGAATCAATGAGGATGGCCACCTCCGTGACTCTTACCATAGTGGTGGTTTCACATACAGGGGCTGGTTTATGCAGGACCTGTGTAATGGGGGGGGGGTGTGTGAAGGGGTGTCAGGGGTGTCCGAGGAGCTTCTCTCTGCGGTTGTCGTCCTTGTGTGTGCCTCCTTGTGGACTGGGGATGTGGGTATGGGTGGGACGGTGCAGGGTAAGGAGGTGGTTGACGGGGGGTTAGTGGAAGAAGGTTTTGTAGTGTTGAGGGGCTGCAGCTGTTCTGTAGGGATTTTTGACTCTTCTTTCGGATGTAGTACCATTTTAATGACAGCTAGCTCTGATGCCATCTCCTTCTTTGCCTGCGCTAGTTCTCTTCGCATGGCCCCTTTCTCCTCCTCCAGCGCTGTGCTGAAGCTCTCTCTCAGCTCCTGGACTGATGTTTTTAGTTGAGTCCGCCACTGGTTCAGCTGGTCCTGTAGAGGCTCAGTGTAGTAAGGAAGTTGCTCTCTGAGCTCAGTAACCTCTAGTTCCAACTGAGACAGCTTCTCCCTTAGCAGCCGTATGGTGTTGCCATCATTATTCTGATGGTTGTGTACAGCTAGGGGGAGGGATAGATCTATGTCCTGGAGCTGGGGCAAAACTGCTGTTGGGGTATCCGTGGCTTAACGGGAGAGTCCTGCAAAAAAGAACTGAGTGCAGCCTCACTTCCCTGGACCATTACTGTGCCATTTTGATATATATTTACGGTCAGGAGTCTATTTTCTTGTGACTTTTCACTATCCTCAAAAATGTGAATTTGCCTTCCCTTGCAGATCCCCTTTTTTGTTGTGTGAGGGAAGTGTCTGGTTATGGCTGCATGCCAGGCAGTGGTGTGTTCACTGTAGAACAGTAAGTTGTTAACCGTCCCGTTGTGTGAGCAGTCAGCAAACAACGTATCTGGGTTTTCCCTCTGTATGTTTTGTTTAAACATAATTCTTCCCTTCTCTGATTTAAGATGGGGTGGGATTTCGAAAAAACGAGGGGAAAGTTTAACGTTCTCCGCTGCGTTCTGCACCGCTAGCGCTGCTTCGGAAGCCATGTTGCTATGGTTACCAACGATCAACAATAGGTGCCGCTAACGGTTGAGGTTTCAAATTTGAGTTAGCTAGCTTGATCGATTTATAAAGTTTGTTTTTACTCACGGTGTCGATTATTTTGATTTCCTTTTTGGGTCTTCAGTTGTCTGGGTTTATTAGTAGTATTTTTATGAAAAATGTTGATCCTTTTGTCTCACTCTTAGTAATCAAAAGTTTGAATGAATCACGAGCTGTTCTTCTGCATGTCTGTCAAGTTCAAGTTCAAGCTCTCTCTCTCTTACTCTCTCTCTCTCTCTCTCTCTCTCTCTCTCTCTCTCTCTCTCTCTCTCTTACTCTCTCTCTCTCACTCTCTCTCTCTCTCTCTCTCTCTCTCTCTTACTCTCTCTCTCTCACTCTCTCTCTCTCTCTCTTACTCTCTCTCTCTCACTCTCTCTCTCTCTCTCTCTCTCTCTCTCTCTCTCTCTCTCTCTCTCTCTCTCTCTCTCTCTCTCTCTCTCTCTCTCTCTCTCTCTCTCTCTCTCTCTCTCTCTCTCTCTCTCTCTCTCTCTCTGTGTTACTCTCTCTCTCTCTCTCTCAATTCAATTCAATTCAATTCAATTCACTTTATTGGCATGACGCAACAATGTACATATTGCCAAAGTATCATACATCAATATATATATATTTTCTCTCTCTCTCTCTCTTACTCTCTCTGTCTCTCTGTCTCTCTCTCTCTGCCCACTCCTCCCTCTCTCTCCTGCCCTCCTTTTCATTTACCCTTTAGAAAATAAAAAGCCAGTCAGTTTAACATGAGTTGGATTATCTCAATAGATGTTATTCCGTCACCTTTGTTCTCCTCGAGCTAACATTCCAAATTAACATTCCAAAGGAACAAGAGGAAGCCTGTTGGGAATGCACGCCACATACTGATGATGGCCAATTGGCAATCCATAGTTGTACGTCTATCCATGTCCTGAGGACGTCGGGAAACCGGCCACTAGGGGCAAAAGCGGGCGTTAATACCATCAGGTAAGCTTGGGTTTTGCTAGGATGTTGTGGATGGGGGTGGTTTTTGTTTTTGTGTTGAACTTCAGCAGCCAAATGTTAATGAGAACTCTTAGGCCATTTGTCCCCATGACAATAGAAGCAGGAGTAAACATATTTTGAAGAGTAAAATGCACTCGGTGAAGAGCTGACAGAATGACATGAATATGTTAGTGGAGGGATAGTATAAATAGATACAGCCTGTGTGCTCTGGGTTAGAGTCCAGTGACCCTATACTCACCACACACACACACATTGCAGCCCAAGGTGACCTTAGTAAACTAAAGTGGCCCTCACAATGAGAACCCTCGCCAGGGAGTTGTCAGTCGTCAGGGGTTACAGCAAGGAATTATGGGATATGAAGGGCTAGCCCAAGGGAAGATGTACGTGGGGGTAGATGAGGAACAGGGAGAGAGAGAGAGATAGAGAGAGAGAGGGAGTGATGCAGGGAGAGAGAATGCAACACAGAGAGAGATAGACAGATGGTTGAGAGAACGTATGGGCATGTTTATGAGGAGGACAGGGTGTGAGAGAGAGAAAGGGAGAGAGAGAGAAGGAGAAAGGGAGAGAGGGGGAGAGAGAGAGAGAATGAGAGAGAGAGAGAGAGAGAGAGAGAGAGACAGAGAGAGAGAGAGAGAGAGACGGATTGAATAATGAATTGAGAGAGGAGGTTTGAAAAAGAGAAAGATTGAAAGAGATGAGAAAGAAAGAAAGTGTGTGCAGTAAACAACAGGTGCAGTAGACTAACAGGTGCAGTAGACTAACAGGTGCAGTAGACTAACTGGTGCAGTAGACTAACAGGTGCAGTAGACTAACAGGTGTAGATAACAGGTGCAGTAGACTAACAGGTGCAGTAGACTAACTGGTGTAGATAACAGGTGCAGTAGACTAACAGGTGCAGTAGCCTAACAGGTGCAGTAGACTAACAGGTGTAGATAACAGGTGCAGTAGACTAACAGGTGCAGTAGACTAACAGGTGCAGTAGACTAACAGGTGCAGTAGACTAACAGGTGCAGTAGACTAACAGGTGCAGTAGCCTAACAGGTGCAGTAGACTAACTGGTGTAGATAACAGGTGCAGTAGACTAACTGGTGTAGATAACAGGTGCAGTAGACTAACAGGTGCAGTAGACTAACAGGTGCAGTAGACTAACAGGTGCAGTAGACTAACAGGTGCAGTAGCCTAACAGGTGCAGTAGACTAACTGGTGTAGATAACAGGTGCAGTAGACTAACTGGTGTAGATAACAGGTGCAGTAGCCTAACAGGTGCAGTAGACTAACAGGTGTAGATAACAGGTGCAGTAGACTAACAGGTGCAGTAGACTAACAGGTGCAGTAGCCTAACAGGTGCAGTAGACTAACAGGTGTAGATAACAGGTGCAGTAGACTAACAGGTGCAGTAGACTAACAGGTGCAGTAGCCTAACAGGTGCAGTAGACTAACAGGTGCAGTAGACTAACAGGTGCAGTAGACTAACAGGTGTAGACTACCAGTGAAATGCTTACATACGGGCCGTTCCCAACAATGCAGAGAGAGAGAGAACAGAGAAATGTTAAACACGAAATAATAAAAGTAATAATAAATACATAATGAGTTAGGATAACTTGTCTGTATACACAGAGTACCAGAACCGAGTCCATGTGCAAGTATACCAGGTATTAACTAACCCCTCCCTCCACACACACACACACCCTGCAGACATCCCTTGTAGAGAATGGAAGAAGTACATATAACCAGGAATAAAGTGACAGTAGCAGCAGCATACAGTATGTGATGAGACAAAACAAAACAAAAAATGACAATGAAGATTGTCCGGGTAGCTATTTGGTTAACTAGTTAACTAACTATTTAGCAGTCTTATGGCTTGGGGGTAGAAGCTGTTGGATGGCAGGGAGCTCAGCCCCAGTGATGTACTGGGCTATACGCACTACCCTCTGTAGCGCCCTGCAGTCGGATGCCAAGCAGATTTGCCAGGTTGAGGAAGAGCTTTGTATGCGTTTCTGTGTGTGGAGTAAATGTGATCTAAAGTTTTTTGGCTCTAGTAACACACACGTGATATGCTGGTAGAAATTAGGCAAGACTGACTTCAGTTTTCCTGCATTAAACTACACCGGCCACTAGGAGCGCCGCCTCTGGATGAGCATTTTCATGTTTGCTTATGGCCCTATACAGCTGGTTGAATGCAGTCTTAGTGTCAGCTTCGGTTTGAGGTGGTAAATAGACAGTTACGAAAAATATAGATGAAAACTTTGTTGGTAAATACATAGTATGGTCTACAGCTTTTCATGAGGTACATCGACGCTGCATCCATCTACACACAATGCCCCACAATGCCCCAAAATGCCCCACAATGCCCCACAATGCCCCACAATGCCCCACAATGCCCCATAATGACAAAGCAAAAATGGCTAACTTATACGAAACATTTAAAATTAAAATATAACATTTACATAAGTATTCAGACCCTTTACTCAGTACTTTGTTGAAGCTCATTTGGCATCGATTACAGCCTCAAGTCTTCTTGGGTATGACGCTACAAGCTTAGCACATTTGTATTTGGGGAGTTTTGTGGGGTCAATTTCACGCCATATGTATTGAATTTAAAATAAAATATGAAAAATAAATATATATTTTTGAGGACGGGTGAAATAATGGATGTTGAAATCAAAAACTGAACAATTTAAATCAAAATGTATTGAATTTTAAACAAAAATAATACATCAATAGCAAAACCCCAAAAACGTATAAGCAAATAATTTTAAAGCGAGAGCAAAACTTTATGACAAATGATTGAAAAAATGCAAAAATCGTTTTCACTTAAACTTTCCCAGCAACCAATCATATTGAATCCATTTTGCCTACGCTCTTTACTACCTGCATTTACTACCTTTTGGTAACGCTACTCCTAACTCTGCTTTCGATGTCTGTTTCTTGTTGATGGGTTGCTGTTTCTTTGCTTTCACTGCTAGTTTTTTAGATTGCGAGTTTTGGCATAATTTTTCCTTGAAGGGCGGGGTTTAGAGAGAGGCGTAGACAATGAGTCTCCATTGGTCCACTAGTTTTGGAGTGACTGCCCATCTTAACCCAACCAATGAACATGATAAACAGGCTTTTTTTTTTATTGGCTACTTAACTAGACGATCTGACGTCACCACTACACGCCAAATCTTTGCCCCCCTAAACATGGCGAACCAGTTATCAACAACACCTGCGCCAAACTTTGGGCAACAGGTAATTCAGTTTACTTAAGCAGTTAGATGTTTTTTTCATTAAATGTATTAGATAGACACGCTTCTAACATCGTACATAATTTACCCATGACTAACAAGTGTGTTTCAGCTGTAGTAGGCAGCCTAGATGTTTGGAGAAGGAGGTGCTTTCTGTACCCTTGTGTGCCATGCATACAGGGACCTTTAAAATGTTTGGATCCTTTTTTAGATATAAAGTATTTAAATGTATTTGTAGCTAATAAACACTGAATCTATCTGCTGACAATCTCTAATTAGGACTAACAGCAGCATGAGCTCTGCTCCACCTCTGGGCTTCAGAATCTCCTTCAAATCTCTCTAATTGAAATTGATGTCTCCCATGTCTTCAATAAAAGTCTCTTTAAAAGGGTTGGGGAGAAATTACACCAAGCATCGGCTACAGTCGATGTAGCTCTGTTTAATCTTTCTGCCTGTCGGGAGAAAGAGTGAAGTCCCAATCAGATGCAGTTAGATGCAGTTAAATGCTGTTAGATGCAGTTAGATGCTGTTAGATGCTGTTAGATGCAGTTAGATGCTGTTAGATGCTGTTAGATGCTGTTAGATGCTGATAGATGCTGTTAGATGGTGCGTGACGCTTAGACGCTTGTGCGTGTAAGTGTGCGTGTGTGTGTGTGTGTGTGTGTGTGTGTGTGTGTGTGTGTGTGTGTCCATTTGTTTGAGAGTGTGTGTATCCAGGCATAACCGTATGTTTTGTGTGTTTGTGTGTATATGTGTGTGTTTGTGTTTCCATGCGTAATCGTGTGTTTGTGTGTGTGAGTCACTGATTTCAGGATTTCAACAAAAGGAATGAGAGGATCAGAGGACAGTCATGGATGGATCTGGACAGAATCAGAGGACAGTCATGGATGGATCTGGACAGAATCAGAGGACAGTCATGGATGGATCTGGACAGAATCAGAGGACAGTCATGGATGGATCTGGACAGAATCAGAGGACAGTCATGGATGGATCTGGACAGAATCAGAGGACAGTAATGGATGGATCTGGACAGAATCAGAGAACAGTAATGGATGGATCTGGACAGAATCAGAGAACAGTCATGGCCACATTTAACCCAACCCATCTGAATCAGAGGTGCAGGGGGCTGCCTTAACCAACATCTATGTCATCGGCGCCCGGGAGTAGTTATTGTGGGGGCTCATTGCCTTGCTCAAGGGGTAAAACGGCAGATTTTTCCACCTTGCTAGCTCGGGATTCGAACAACCCCAAAATAGAGGTAGACAATACACCGTATGCAAATACCAATGGGATTTACCTCCTGACCCAGATGCATAGATCCTGCTTGAAGACTCCTAGCTCAGTCTGGGGGTGTATCTCAATAGTCTGCCTGAAGACTCCTAGCTCAGTCTGGGGGTGTATCTCAATAGTCTGCCTGAAGACACCGAGCTCAGTCTGGGGGTGTATCTCAATAGTCTGCCTGAAGACACCGAGCTCTGTCTGGGGGTGTATCTCAATAGTCTGTCTGAAGACACCTGGCTCAGTCTGGGGGTGTATCTCAATAGTCTGCCTGAAGACACCGAGCTCTGTCTGAGGGTATATCTCAATAGTCTGCCTGAAGAGTCCTAATTCAGTCTGGGGGTGTATCTCAATAGTCTGCCTGAAGACACCTGGCTCAGTCTGGGGGTGTATCTCAATAGTCTGCCTGAAGACTCCTAACTCAGTCTGGGGGTGTATCTCAATAGTCTGCCTGAAGACACCGAGCTCTGTCTGGGGGTGTATCTCAATAGTCTGTCTGAAGACACCTGGCTCAGTCTGGGGGTGTATCTCAATAGTCTGCCTGAAGACACCGAGCTCTGTCTGAGGGTATATCTCAATAGTCTGCCTGAAGAGTCCTAATTCAGTCTGGGGGTGTATCTCAATAGTCTGCCTGAAGACACCTGGCTCAGTCTGGGGGTGTATCTCAATAGTCTGCCTGAAGACTCCTAATTCAGTCTGGGGGTGTATCTCAATAGTCTGCCTGAAGACACCTGGCTCAGTCTGGGGGTGTATCTCAATAGTCTGCCTGAAGACTCCTAATTCAGTCTGGAGGTGTATCTCAATAGTCTGCCTGAAGACACCTGGCTCAGTCTGGGGGTGTATCTCAATAGTCTGCCTGAAGACTCCTAATTCAGTCTGGAGGTGTATCTCAATAGTATGCCTGAAGACACCTGGCTCAGTCTGGGGGTGTATCTCAATAGTCTGCCTGAAGACGCCTAATTCAGTCTGGGGGTGTATCTCAATAGTCTGCCTGAAGAAAATCTGGGGGTGTATCTCAATAGTCAACCTGGCTTCTTCCCTTCATCTCCTCTCCTTCAGCTGCACTGCTGAGGACAGAAAGCAACTTTAGACTGTTGAGATCACCCTGTGATCTGATAGGCTAGTTTTGTGTTCTAGGATGCTAATTCAGGTTTATTAGCTCCATAGTGCCCCCAGCAGGACAGGAGATGAAACTACAGCTCCAAAAACGCAGGTTAGTGTTTTTCGTCATTCAACTTGTTCTTTTGGCAGCTCTGCAGATTGGTCAATAGTTGGCACAGCCACAAAGTCATAAAATCTGATGTTTAAACCTAACTCTAACATAACCCTAACCACACTGCTAACTTAATTCCTAACCCTAACCTTAAATTAAGACCAAAAAGCTCATCTTTACAATAATGCTAATCTACACACTGTCTCCTTGTTACAATTTTGACAGCTGGCCTAGCTAAGGGGAAATCTCTCAGCTTTGCCTTCAGGACAAGATTCATTATGTCCATAAATGTCAACCTTGCTCCGAAAACAGTCAGACTTTTCACTGTATCTCAATTTCAATCAGTTCTACTCATACAGACAAACAGATGTGTGTAGAATCAGATTACACACACACGCACAAACACAACCACACAAACACAACCACACAAACACAACTACACACGCACAAACACAACCTCACACGCACAAACACAACCACACACGCACAAACACAACCTCACACGCACAAACACAACCACACAAACACAACCACACAAACACAACCACACACGCACAAACACAACCTCACACGCACAAACACAACCACACACGCACAAACACAACCACACACGCACAAACACAACCTCACACGCACAAACACAACCACACACGCACAAACACAACCACACACGCACAAACACAACCTCACACGCACAAACACAACCACACACGCACAAACACAACCACACACGCACAAATATACACACAAGCTCGCCAACGTAAACCGTTTTAGTCTCAAACACCTCTGATATGCTAAATGTCTGTGTGTGTCATCAAACATCATAAGGACACACACGTCTCCCAGCACTCGGAAACCAAGGAGAGTATCAGGGGACCTCATTACGGACGGACCAGGGAGGGAAAGAGGCGTAACACAGGGGGAAGTAGGGGACAGCAATCCAGATAAACTCAAAGCAACCTGGATTTCAAAGTAGCTGACCTTGAATCCTGCTGTTGTGTTTAGGTTTCTCCCTCCCTCCTCTCTGTGTATGCGTGTGTATGTGTGTGTTTGTTTAGACCTTGAGACAGCTTTCACTGAGCTCCCTCCTCTCTGTCCTCTGTCTCCATCCTTAAGACAGCATGTCACTGAGCTCCCTCCTCTCTGTCTCCATCCTTAAGACAGCATGTCACTGAGCTCCCTCCTCTCTGTCTCCATCCTTAAGACAGCATGTCACTGAGCTCCCTCCTCTCTGTCTCCATCCTTAAGACAGCATGTCACTGAGCTCCCTCCTCTCTGTCTCCATCCTTAAGACAGCATGTCACTGAGCTCCCTCCTCTCTGTATCCATCCTTAAGACAGCATGTCACTGAGCTCCCTCCTCTCTGTATCCATCCTTAAGACAGCATGTCACTGAGCTCCCTCCTCTCTGTATCCATCCTTAAGACAGCATGTCACTGAGCTCCCTCCTCTCTGTCTCCATCCTTAAGACAGCATGTCACTGAGCTCCCTCCTCTCTGTATCCATCCTTAAGACAGCATGTCACTGAGCTCCCTCCTCTCTGTATCCATCCTTAAGACAGCATGTCACTGAGCTCCCTCCTCTCTGTCTCCATCCTTAAGACAGCATGTCACTGAGCTCCCTCCTCTCTCTCCATCCTTAAGACAGCATGTCACTGAGCTCCCTCCTCTCTGTCTCCATCCTTAAGACAGCATGTCACTGAGCTCCCTCCTCTCTGTATCCATCCTTAAGACAGCATGTCACTGAGCTCCATCCATCCAACAGGCCATGACTGTCCTCTGATTCTGTCCAGTTCCATCCAACAGGCCATGACTGTCCTCTGATTCTGTCCAGATCCATCCAACAGGCCATGACTGTCCTCTGATTCTGTCCAGTTCCATCCAACAGGCCATGACTGTCCTCTGATTCTGTCCAGATCCATCCAACAGGCCATGACTGTCCTCTGATTCTGTCCAGATCCATCCAACAGGCCATGACTGTCCTCTGATTCTGTCCAGTTCCATCCAACAGGCCATGACTGTCCTCTGATTCTGACCAGATCCATCCAACAGGCCATGACTGTCCTCTGATTCTGTCCAGATCCATCCAACAGGCCATGACTGTCCTCTGATTCTGTCCAGATCCATCCAACAGGCCATGACTGTCCTCTGATTCTGTCCAGATCCATCCAACAGGCCATGACTGTCCTCTGATTCTGTCCAGATCCATCCATGACTGTCCTCTGATCTTCTCATTCCTTGTGTTGAAATCCTGAAATCAGTGACTCACACACACAAACACACAGTTACTCATGGAAACACATACACACACATATACACACACAAAACATACGGTTATGCCTGGATACACACACTCACAAACAAATGGATACACATACTCACACATTTTGCCCACAGGCTTGTATTCAGCACACAATGGTCAGCCCACAGGCTTGTAATGGTCAGCCCGCAGGCTTGTATTCAGCACACAATGGTCAGCCCACAGGCTTGTATTCAGCACACAATGATCAGCTCACAGGGATTCCTCCACCGCTCAATTTAACCACATCTGCTCACACACACACACAGGGACACACACAGAAGGACACACTGTCTCCTTGTTAGACTGTGCAAATCCATCACTCAATACATTACACTGACCTTGATTCTGTACAGCATCTCTCTCTCTCTCTCTCTCTCTCTCTCTCTATCATGCTGTCTATATATGGTGCTTCCCTATTTGTTTTAGAGGGCTATTCGGATCCCCTGGCCCCCTACACACACACACACACACACACACACACACACTCACACACACACTGGGCTATTAAGTTCCTCAAATACAGCTCCTGTATACTGGCCTTAGTCCCAGAGCTCGGTGGATATGGCCAGTTGACAAAATGCGGAATACACACACAGACGCCTGCTGTTTGTCAGCGCAGTGCACACATCTGGTCCCTGTGGTAACTGAGGGATTGTAAAATAAAACACTATGATGGAGAGTGAAGGGAGGAGAGTGGGAGGAGGAGAGGAGAGTGGGAGGAGGAGAGGAGAGTGGGAGGAGGAGAGGAGATTGGGCCATAGATGGATGTTGAGAGAAGAGCACAGAGGTTCCTCGGTATAAAGATGTTTCTGGAGGTAATAGATTCTGTAAACTCAGGTATCTGATGCTATATCATGTTGGTAGGTCAAAAGACACAGGAGGTAAACTGACAGATATGGACACTTGGTCAAGGATCAGTGTTGTGCGTTGTGTCTTCAGGTACAAACAGATGTCTGTTCAACATACTGTATTGGTAATAATATGTCTGACGGACAATCAAAGGTAACCCACTCTTTCAGTCCAGATGTGAATATTTGCCTGCTGTGGTGTTTGTGTGTGCATGTGAACTTCTCTAGGACGTACACAGTATATATCATCTCAGTGAGGGGACAGTATACATCATTACATCAGTACATCAGTTACATCAGTACATCAGTACATTACTATATAAATTACATCAGTATATCACTACATCACTACATTAGTACATCAGTACATCAGTGCATCAGTGCATCACTACATCAGTACATCAGTATATTACTACATCACTACATCAGTACATTACTATATAAATTACATCAGTATATCACTACATCAGTACCTCAGTACATCAGTACATCAGTGCATCAGTGCATCACTACATCAGTACATCAGTATATTACTACATGACTACATCACTACATCAGTATATTACTACATCACTACATTAGTATATCAGTACATTACTACATCAATTACATCAGTACATCAGTTACATCAGTACATCACTACATCAGTACATTACTACATCAATTACATCAGTACATCACTACATCAGTGCATCACTACATCACTACATCCGTCCATCACTACATCAGTACATCAGTATATTACTACATCACTACATTAGTACATCAATACATTACTACATCAGTACATCATTACATCAGTACATCATTACATCAGTACATCACTACATCACTACATCCGTCCATCACTACATCAGTGCATCAGTACATCAGTATATTACTACATCACTACATTAGTACATCACTACATTAGTACATCAATACATTACTACATCAGTACATCATTACATCAGTACATCACTACATCACTACATCCGTCCATCACTACATCAGTGCATCAGTACATCAGTATATTACTACATCACTACATTAGTACAACAATACATTACTACATCAGTACATCAATACATTACTACATCAGTACATCATTACATCACTACATCACTACATCCGTCCATCACTACATCAGTGCATCAGTACATCAGTATATTACTACATCACTACATTAGTACAACAATACATTACTACATCAGTACATCACTACATCACTACATCCGTCCATCACTACATCAGTGCATCAGTACATCAGTATATTACTACATCACTACATCACTACATCACTACATCAGTGCATCAGTACATCAGTATATTACTACATCACTACATTAGTACATCACTACATTAGTACATCAATACATTACTACATCAGTACATCATTACATCAGTACATCACTACATCACTACATCCGTCCATCACTACATCAGTGCATCAGTACATCAGTATATTACTACATCACTACATTAGTACAACAATACATTACTACATCAGTACATCACTACATCACTACATCCGTCCATCACTACATCAGTGCATCAGTACATCAGTATATTACTACATCACTACATCACTACAATAGTACATCAATACATCAACCTTCAGGGAAGCTGAGAGACTATACCATTTCAGGACATGGATATTCAATGCTTTAAGTGCTAGTCTCTTTACTGACATGTCAAACCAAGGACATTGTATTAAAGGAGTAATATCGATATTGATTTCCTATTCAACAGTATTTTCTATGGATATATGCTCTTAACTTTCTTGTATCTTTTAGAGGAAAAAATTTAGAAAAGGGTTCAGGTAGAACTTTTTCTGTTTCAAGATGTCATCTTCCAATCTCTGTTTCAAGAGGTCATCTACCATTCTCTGTTTCAAGATGTCATCTTCCAATCTCTGTTTCAAGATGTCATCTTCCAATCTCTGTTTCAAGAGGTCATCTTCCAATCTCTGTTTCAAGAGGTCATCTTCCAATCTCTGTTTCAAGATGTCATCTTCCAATCTCTGTTTCAAGATGTCATCTTCCAATCTCTGTTTCAAGAGGTCATCTTCCAATCTCTGTTTCAAGAGGTCATCTTCCAATCTCTGTTTCAAGATGTCATCTTCCAATCTCTGTTTCAAGATGTCATCTTCCAATCTCTGTTTCAAGATGTCATCTTCCAATCTCTGTTTCAAAAGGTCATCTTCCAATCTCTGTTTCAAGATGTCATCTTCCAATCTGTTTCAAGATGTCATCTCCCATTCTCTGTTTCAAGATGTCATCTTCCAATCTCTGTTTCAAGATGTCATCTCCCATTCTCTGTTTCAAGATGTCATCTTCAAATCTCTGTTTCAAGATGGCATCTCCCATTCTCTGCCAACTGAACATAACCCTGAGTAGCAGAACTCCTTCCAAAACAGAGTTCATGATACAATAATGTGATGATGGTCTGATTATTCCCTACTGCAGTCCTATCAAGATGTCATCTTCCAATCTCTGTTTCAAGAGGTCATCTTCCAATCTCTGTTTCAAGAGGTCATCTTCCAATCTCTGTTTCAAGATGTCATCTTCCAATCTCTGTTTCAAGATGTCATCTTCCAATCTCTGTTTCAAGATGTCATCTTCCAATCTCTGTTTCAAGAGGTCATCTTCCAATCTCTGTTTCAAGAGGTCATCTTCCAATCTCTGTTTCAAGATGTCATCTTCCAATCTCTGTTTCAAGATGTCATCTTCCAATCTCTGTTTCAAGATGTCATCTTCCAATCTCTGTTTCAAAAGGTCATCTTCCAATCTCTGTTTCAAGATGTCATCTTCCAATCTGTTTCAAGATGTCATCTCCCATTCTCTGTTTCAAGATGTCATCTTCCAATCTCTGTTTCAAGATGTCATCTCCCATTCTCTGTTTCAAGATGTCATCTTCAAATCTCTGTTTCAAGATGTCATCTCCCATTCTCTGCCAACTGAACATAACCCTGAGTAGCAGAACTCCTTCCAAAACAGAGTTCATGATACAATAATGTGATGATGGTCTGATTATTCCCTACTGCAGTCCTATCAATCAAATCCAACAATAAATCACACTAATCCCTTTAAATACGTTCCATGGAAAAGTTGAATGTCATTTTATTAGAATATGATTGAAGAATCCAATGAAGAAGGATTACTAAATGGAGGTAAATTACCCTTCAGGATCACAGGGGTGACATGCTGCTCGGCCATCACAGATGATGATGACACTGACTCTGCTACTCTGCTCTCTCACAACCCCCAAGACTTTCAATTAAGTGAAATCTGACAATCACTTAACACTAATAATTTGAGGGGGACATCAGCAATTAGATCCAGAGGGTTCTGTGAAGGGTTAACTGAGTTGCGATGTAGACTGTTGTGTTCTGTGAAGGGTTGATTGTGGAGTTGTGATTTAGGCTGTGGGATTCTGTGAAGGGTTAGGTGTGGAGTCGTGATGTAGACTGTGGGGTTCTGTGAAGGGTTGAGTGTGGGGTTGTGATGTAGACTGTGTGGTTCTGTGAAGGGTTGAGTGTGGAGTTGTGATGTAGACTGTGAGGTTCTGTGAAGGGTTGAGTGTGGAGTTGTGATGTAGACTGTGGTGTTCTGTGAAGGGTTGAGTGTGGAGTTGTGATGTAGACTGTGGGGTTCTGTGAAGGTTTGAGTATGGAGTTGTGATGTAGACTGTGAGGTTCTGTGAAGGGTTGAGTGTGGAGTTGTGATGTAGACTGTGGTGTTCTGTGAAGGGTTGAGTGTGGAGTTGTGATGTAGACTGTGGGGTTCTGTGAAGGTTTGAGTGTGGGGTTGTGATGTAGACTGTGTGGTTCTGTGAAGGGTTGAGTGTGGAGTTGTGATGTAGACTGTGAGGTTCTGTGAAGGGTTGAGTGTGGAGTTGTGATGTAGACTGTGGTGTTCTGTGAAGGGTTGAGTGTGGAGTTGTGATGTAGACTGTGGGGTTCTGTGAAGGTTTGAGTGTGGGGTTGTGATGTAGACTGTGTGGTTCTGTGAAGGGTTGAGTGTGGAGTTGTGATGTAGACTGTGAGGTTCTGTGAAGGGTTGAGTGTGGAGTTGTGATGTAGACTGTGGGGTTCTGTGAAGGTTTGAGTGTGGGGTTGTGATGTAGACTGTGTGGTTCTGTGAAGGGTTGAGTGTGGAGTTGTGATGTAGACTGTGAGGTTCTGTGAAGGATTGAGTGTGGAGTTGTGATGTAGACTGTGTGGTTCTGTGAAGGGTTGAGTATGGAGTTGTGATGTAGACTGTGAGGTTTTGTGAAGGAATGAGTGTGGAGTTGTGATGTAGACTGTGTGGTTCTGTGAAGGGTTGAGTGTGGAGTTGTGATGTAGACTGTGAGGTTCTGTGAAGGTTTAATTGTATAATCCGGGTCGTTTATCTCCGTTGAGGGATGAACCAGTTAGACAGGCGTTTGAGATCGATTAGAGGTTCCTATGAGAGCGCACACACACACACATGCATACGTGCACACACACAAATCACTATTTATTGAGGTGTCTGATGGATGCTCCGTGCACTGCAGATCATCCACACACACACACACACACACACGCACACACGCACAGTCATAAAGCTTAGTGCTGTGTTGTAGTGTGTGACAGAAGACATATGGTATCAATCAGTGGGTGAGGGGTTATCAACCATTTAGCAGTCAATGACCCGCAGGCTACAGGCTATGATGTAGTGTATGAGCCCAACACATTCAATTATAGTTCAGAGGTCAATACACACATCAGCATGGGGCATCCATCACAACCTCCATAGATTTTGTGTACAGAGTGGTGGGGTTGGGGGTATGACACTACGTGAATATGTCAGCTGTGTATGCATGCAACAAGGTTGTTTATTTGCAAGTGGGCTCATGTAGGTGTTTATTCTAAAGACAGCCATGTTGCCTGTTAGAACAGAAGTGCAGTCCTCCTCATTCTAAAGACAGCCATGTTGCCTGTTAGAACAGGAGTGTACAACTATTTTCCTTCAGGGGTTGTTCATCCTTCCCATTTAATCAGAGAGTGGATAACCTGATGTGTGCTCTCTCTGGCTAGTCAATAACATTAATGAATCAATGAAGTGTCAAGGAGAAACTGAATGAAATCAGCAGGACTGCAGTTATCCACCACTAGGATACTCCAGTGGGGGAACTGCTAAAGACAGACAGCTAAAGACAGATAGCTAAAACCAGACAGGTGTGTGTGTGTGTGTGTGTGTGTGTGTGTGTGTGTGTGTGTGTGTGTGTGTGTGTGTGTGTGTGTGTGTGTGTGTGTGTGTGTGTGTGTGTGTGTGTGTGAGTGTGTGTGAGTGTGTGTGAGTGTGTGTGTGTGTGTGTGTGTGTGTGTGTGTGTGTGTGTGTGTGTGTGTGTGTGTGTGTGTGTGTGTGTGTGTGTGTGTGTGTGTGTGTGTGTGAGAGGGGTGAGAGAGGGGTGAGAGAGGGGTGAGGGTAAAGCATATATTGGCGGCAGGTAGCCCAGTGGTCAGAGTGTTGGGCCCATAACCGAAAGGTTGCTGGATCAAATCCCCGAGCTGACAAGGTAAAAATCTGTCGTTCTGCCCCTGAACAAGGCAGTTAACCCACTGTTCCTAGGCCGTCATTGAAAATAAGAATATGTTCTTAACTGACTTGCCTAGTAAAATAAAGGTAAAAAATATATATATATATTAACATGGAAGGCCAGGTGAGATTGACTGAGGTGTAAAATGACACAATGCTTCTCCCACTAAATATCAATGACACACTCACACACACTCACTGTTACTAGACTGCATTCCATTGCTAGACAGCATCATTAGATTACCCAAGGTTCCTGGAATACAGTCTGAGTGTGCTGTTTTGTTTGGCATTGGACGGCAATATACAGATGAATCCGTCCAATAGACCAATTAGGCTGGGAGATTTACTGGTAATGGGTGGGGTTATGTCTCTTTTGGGAAATGATTCTCTCCAGAGAGCCAATGGGAATTCAGCAATGGGCTCTTCACTCATAATTTAACATACTTGTATATTAACTTCCTGTCTCCCCATCCCTCCGATGACCTGATAGGGATTACCCTCTGAGATGTATCATAGAAATATAATACGTAGATCAGACAGAAGTAAAATAGAAAGAATCCTGAGGGAAAACTAGAGAGAGAGAGAGAGAGAGAGAGAATGTGTTTTTAAAGCCCACTCTCATGTATGTATGGATTTATTCTTGAGAGTGTTCAAGCTGTCAGTATTCCAAACGGTTTTCCGAGCGAGTGCTCTCTGGAACGCTGCATGGGAGAGGAACAAGTCAATCCCTGGAATGAGAACTATCAGACATTTCAACTCATCAACCCCATCATCCACACACACACACACACACACACACACACACACACACACACACACACACACACACACATAGTGGAAGTTATTTAGTGATGTACTGAAACATAGTGGAAGTTATTTAGTGATGTACTGAAACATAGTGGAAGTTATTTAGTGATGTACTGAAACAAAGTGGAAGTTATTTAGTGATGTACTGAAACATAGTGGAAGTTATTTAGTGATGTACTGAAACAAAGTGGAAGTTATTTAGTGATGTACTGAAACAAAGTGGAAGTTATTTAGTGATGTACTGAAACAAAGTGGAAGTTATTTAGTGATGTACTGAAACAAAGTGGAAGTTATTTAGTGATGTACTGAAACAAAGTGGAAGTCAACGAGGCCATGAAAAGCAAGAAAATTAGGAGACAGAGAGGGGGAGGAAGAGACAACAGAATGATGTTATGGGGGAGACAGAGAGGGGGAGGAAGAGACAACAGAATGATGTTATGGGGGAGACAGAGAGGGGGAGGAAGAGACAACAGAATGATGTTATGGGGGAGACAGAGGGGGAGGAGGAGACATCAGAATGATGTTATGGGGGAGACAGAGAGGGGGAGGAAGAGACAACAGAATGATGTTATGGGGGAGACAGAGAGGGGGAGGAAGAGACAACAGAATGATGTTATGGGGGAGACAGAGAGGGGGAGGAAGAGACATCAGAATGATGTTATGGGGGAGGAAGAGACAACAGAATGATGTTATGGGGGAGACAGAGAGGGGGAGGAAGAGACAACAGAATGATGTTATGGGGGAGACAGAGAGGGGGAGGAGGAGACATCAGAATGATGTTATGGGGGAGACAGAGAGGGGGAGGAAGAGACAACAGAATGATGTTATGGGGGAGACAGAGAGGGGGAGGAAGAGACAACAGAATGATGTTATGGGGGAGACAGAGAGGGGGAGGAAGAGACATCAGAATGATGTTATGGGGGAGGAAGAGACAACAGAATGATGTTATGGGGGAGACAGGGGGGGAGAGACAGAAATTGTTTTGTTTTTTTAAAGAGGGAGAAATAGGTGGAGAATGGAAATGGTAGAGGAGAAATGGAGAGAAACAGAAATATAGATTTGAGAGAGAGAGAGAGAGAGAGAGAGAGAGAGAGAGAGAGAGAGAGAGAGAGAGAGAGAGAGAGAGAGAGAGAGAGAGAGAGAGAGAGAGAATAGTGATGAAAGATTCTGAGACTGCAGGACTTGTGCCAGGCCTCAGCAGCAGCAGAGCATGTAGTCCAATCAATAGCACTTTACCATGGAGAGAAAATCAATGAAACCACGCACAGTAATGAAATGCATGCAGCAGAAGAGAGGGGGAGAGAGGGAAGATAGGAGGAGGAGAAAACTGATGGAGGCAGAAGCATAATATGGGAAGGACGGCAGAGGAAGAGAGGGATAGGGAAAGGGAGGGAGGTAAAAGAGAGGAGGGTAAAGGAGCAAGGTGAAGGAGAGCAGGATAAAGGAGAGCAGAATAAAGGAGAGCAAGGTGAAGGAGAGCAGGATAAAGGAGAACAGGGTAAAGGAGAGCAGGGTAAAGGAGAGCAGGGTAAAGGAGAGCAGGGTAAAGGAGAGCAGGGTAAAGGAGAGCAGGGTAAAGGAGAGCAGGGTAAAGGAGAGCAGGATAAAGGATAAAGGAGAGCAAGGTGAAGGAGAGCAGGGTAAAGGAGAGCAGGGTAAAGGAGAGCAGGGTAAAGGAGAGCAGGGTAAAGGATAAAGGAGAGCAGGGTAAAGGAGAGCAGGGTAAAGGAGAGCAGGGTAAAGGAGAGCAGGGTAAAGGAGCCATTTAAATGAGTGCCATGTCAAGAATAAACAACTAGCCTTCATTTTACACAAGTGGTCTCCAGCGTTTCCACACGGTTTGAAGAAAATATAAAAAGAGAAAATGGAGAGGGGGAGGAGGGTAGGAGGAGGAGGAGGTGAGGAGAGGAGGAGGCAGAGGAGGTGAGGAGAGGAGGAGGTGAGGAGAGGAGGAGGAGGAAGGAGAGGAGGAGGCAGAGGAGGTGAGGAGAGGAGGAGGTGAGGAGAGGAGGAGGAGGAAGGAGAGAATGAGGCAGAGGAGGTGAGGAGAGGAGGAGGTGAGGGGAGGAGGAAGGAGAGAATGAGGCAGAGGAGGTGAGGAGAGGAGGAGGTGAGGGGAGGAGGAAGGAGAGAATGAGGCAGAGGAGGTGAGGAGAGGAGGAGGTGAGGGGAGGAGGAAGGAGAGAATGAGGCAGAGGAGGTGAGGAGAGGAGGAGGTGAGGGGAGGAGGAAGGAGAGAATGAGGCAGAGGAGGTGAGGAGAGGAGAGGAGGAAAGATAGAATGAGGCAGAGGAGGTGAGGGGGGGGGTCCTTAAATGTGAGCGTGTGAAAGTATGGAAGAGTTAGGGCAGTGTGTTATTTGACAGTTGAAAGTGGCAGGACCGCTCGTAGATTCAATTAACCAAACAGAATTAAAGTCCCCTCTCTTTGTGGCTGAAAACCTTTCCATATTGACCTGAAAATTGAACCACACTATAGAGTTTTAATTAGATTTCCCCACTCCTCTCTCTCTCCCAGAGAACTAGTTCTGCTGGAATCAGAGGCTGTGTGTGTGTGTGTGTGTGTGTGTGTGTGTGTGTGTGTGTGTTTACTTTCCCCTTGCTGTCATATCCACCTCATTCTCCAACGTTGCTATGGACACAGCCAAATAGAGGAAGTGATGGATTCGACTTCTGTTTTAATTCCCTACAGAAGCCCACCATGGTAAACTCTTCAGGGTAAATCATTTGAAAGAGTCAATTTATAGAGTATAAAAGTCAAGTAAACAATTGTATCTGTATATGTGTAATTTTATATTTATTTAATTCAAGTTTGCTAACGTTAAGACTTAGCCTACCAGTAGGCTAGTTCTGTTATGATAATAACGTTAGTTGTGTTGTGTCAGAGTTAAGGCCTGTTCCATACACCAAGCCAATAACTACGGAACTATAAAACATTGGTGAGCATCCACACTAGAGAAACGCTTATCATTTATCAATCAACTGATCAACACATCCTATTTCACGCTGCCTATTAATAAGGTGCTTACATAGACCTTTCATGAGGTCTCCAACGCACAGATACTGGTTCAGAACATTCATGAGGTCTCCAACGCACAGATACTGGTTCAGACCATTCATGAGGTCTCTAACCCACAGATACTGGTTCAGAGCATTCATGAGGTCTCCAACGCACAGATACTGGTTCAGACCATTCATGAGGTCTCTAACTGCTTCAGACCATTCATGAGGTCTCTAACTGCTTCAGACCATTCATGAGGTCTCTAACTGGTTCAGACCATTCAGTGCTTTCAGGGTGTTCATTGTCATAGTGACAACAGCAAAGAATACTTAAATGTACATGTAGGTCTAATTAAAAATAATATAGTAACTCGTATTTCAATGTAGCAATTCAACAACAAACACTGTTTAGCCTGGGCATCTTTTACAGCATGTTATTGCCTCGTTGCTCAAGTGGTTTGCAAGTGATTTACATTTTTCCAATGGTTGTTAATTCCTTTGGGTCTTATTTTTCACAGAGCTCATCTCTCTGTCTGTCCTGTTCAAATATTTACAACGCAGCAGTGCAGCAACGTTATCATAACCGGCCAAAAGTGATCACATCAACGCACTCTCTCTCCTCAACTTCACCCAACATTTGTTTTCTATGCTGTAGGCTATTAGGCCTAGTATAAAAAATTATCCAAATACATTTCCTATATTTTTCCACGAGAAGAGGATTGCCTATTGCGGAGAGGCTTGCATAGCCTACAGCCTGCACGGTAACAGCTTGTAGAGAGAGGCTAGTGATGTGTAGCCAAAGTAAGAAGCTAAAATTTTGCTAGATATTAGGCCATTCATTAGCTAAAATTTTGGGCTATAGGCTAAATATTTACCCGTCATTATCCAAGACAAATATGTTAACAGATTATGAAATGGCAGATGTGTAGTGCGTTCCTCCAGAATGTGCTCAGTGGTCGCAAAGCTGCACTATTGATTAGGTATAGATAGATAGATAGATAGATAGATAGATAGATAGATAGATAGATAGATAGATAGATAGATAGATAGATAGATAGATAGATAGATAGATAGATAGATAGATAGATAGGTACTTTATTGATCCCCCGGGGGGGAAATTTCATTGTCAAGCAGCTACAACAAAACACAGGGCAGGTGCAAAATGCCACAACGAAAGTACACAAAAGACAGATACACGGTACATGATACATAGAGCGGCAGTATGAAAAAGTATAGAAATACAAGATATCTGGAGTGCAAAAAAAAGCTATAAAAAGACATTGCATAGTATGGGTGGTTGGCTGAATATGTACACTATACATTGGTGGATGTTGGATGGTTAACTATACTATACAGGTCGATGGCAGAGAAATACTTCAGTAGCTAAAAATGCGTATGATATGAGCGAGGGTAATAATAGTTTACTTAATAGACAGACTGGGTAAATGAACAGGTAAGTGAACATTTTGCATGGTTAAATTAGCTGTACAGTTAGGTATACAGTTATATTTACAGATAAGTGAATACTTGCATGTTTACACAAACTGTACAGGTAAATGACAGGAAGAGATACTTTGATAGCTAAATGTGTGTATGATATGATTTGGGGTAATAATAGTAGTTCCCTTAAAATACAGTCCTTAGTGCGCAGGGTTTAATTACAGACAAATGCACGTATTGCACATTCGATATACTAAAAGCAATGAGAAAAGGTGCAACTGGCAGGATACTAATATGCATTCCTGAGTGAATGCCTACGTAGGTTAAGTCCAATAATTACTTACAATATTGCATGTGATATAATATAACAACTGTACATGAGTATGTATATACAGACCTGTATGAATAAATAGGTCCTGAGTGGATGAGTGCTGACGGACCAGAGTTACTCACGGATGGATGCATAATTGTTAAACTAGGTCCTAACACCCCAACAGTTCCAGATCTATGTTGCCGACGGCACGGCACCCCGGTGAGGCATTATATAGTCTAATAGCCGCCGGCAGGAAGGACCTCCTGTAGCGCTCTCTGGCACACCGTGGTGGGATCAGTCTGTGACTGAAAGTGCTCCTCTGCGTCATAACCATAGCGTACAGAGGGTGGGTGACGTTGTCCATGATGGCCAGCAGTTTGGCCAGGATCCGTCTAGGTTTTTAGACAAGAACATTATATGTGGGCTATAACAACAGTGCATTGAGGAAGTGAATACACAATTATTGTAAACTGCAGTAATATGGGCACATTTTAAAAACAGCTCACGTCTGTTTTGTTTCATGCTGAAATAACTGGCCTACAGCCTAGGCCTGATTGTGCAACGTTTTGGATCAGTTTGGGTCTATTCTGGACAGTTTAGAGGGTCCAGAATGGTACATTATCAGGATACCCATATGGTGTAGGTCTATTTTGTCAGGACGTAGCCCAGTGTTAAGATAGGCCTACTCTTGGAAAATATGGGCTTCTCCTATCCAACTCCACGTCCGTTAAAGCTGTAGCCTTTTTTTACATTCAGTAAGCAAGAGCAAGCTTCCGCTCTCCTCCAATAGGCCGTTAGTAAGCTAAAAAAAACACGTAAAAATAAGTGTCCAACAAGCTTTTGTAGTCTGGCTTTTCCTGGGACTGAACAAGATTTAAAAGGAATAGCTGTGGCAGCGGAGAGGCCGGGTGCGTAACTGAGCAACAGATCAATGAAGACAGACAGGCTGGAGATGTAGCCTAACCTAAAGCCTAAGTTAGAAGTGTATGCATTTTAGACCATAATTCATAAACTCAATGTTAGGCTTAATACTGCAGTGAATATAGCCAATCAATTTACACATTGGAAAGTTGAGTAAATATTAATTATTGAATATAGATTACTAATAACACGGTTGCATTCAATAAATGCTATAGATAAAAAAAAGAAAATATTATCTTGCTTCTAAATCCTCTACTTAAGTTGAATTTACCTAGCATGATTCAATTCAACTTCAGTTCCATAGTGTTTTACTAACTGAAGTGAGTCACATAAACACAAGTCACTTTGGTTTAGCTGACTTTATCAGCTTCACATGAAACCAAACAGTGGCAGGCACACTTGCATCGTCCTAATAATTTAGATTTGGAAACACTACAGATCGTATTGCATACTCAGTAAAAACTTTGTTTACTTTTTGATTGAACAGATGTACTGTCTTCAATAAACTAAAAGGGCCAGTAACATGTCTGAATTCACTTAGAACAATGTCACTTCTGCTTTTGGGTGCATGATGTTGGCAATGTTGATCTTGGCAATGTACTTTAAGACAATATCAACAAAATCTTTGAAAGAAAGAGCAAAACATTTGGATCAATGTTAGTTCAACTCAAGAGACAGGTTTGATTGACTTCTGAAATGGCATGCAGTACATTGACACAAACTTTAAACAGTTATGTTTAGCTTGACAATTGTCTCAGAAATAATGTTAGTCTTGCACAATAATGATCAAAAACATTTGTGAAACGGCATTGTGCACTGACACCTAAATTAAAACTGTTCAGTTGCCTTGAAATGTGTCTTGAAAATAAAATAATTTTTATTAACTCAAGTCGAGCCTTGCACTCAAATCCCTTTCCCCAAAAATATGTCATATTTTCTCTCTATTCCAAAAATACAATATACAGTTGTAAACCAAATTTAACTCAAGTTAGTCCTGTTTGGTGCATGAATGTTTGACATAGCGTTGCAAAAGAAGGTCCACCATTACTCTGTACTTCTGACAGTCGAAAGTACCTTTATCCATGTATGATATAATTGTCATTGCATTCAAATCAAATCAAACATATTGTCACATACACGTGGTTAGCAGACGTTATTACGGGTGTAGCGAAATGCTTGTGCTTCTAGCTCCAATAGTGCAGTAATATCTAACAGTTACACAACATATACCCAAATACACACATAAATCTAAGTAAGGAATGGATTGAGAATATATACATATATTTCAGGGCGGCATTGGACTAAGATACAGTGGCATAGTAAGCTTTATAGTATACAGTACTTAAGAGATTGGTGATGCAGTATAAACACAATTAAGTGACTAAGATACAGAAGAATAGTATAGAGTACAGTTTATACAAATGAGATGAGTAGTGCAAGACACAGCAAAATAATTAAAGTGACTAGTGTTCAATTTCCTTAAAGTGGTCGGTGATTTATAATCAGTGTCTATAGGCAGCAGTCTCTGATGTACTAGAGATGGCTGTTTAGCAGTCTGATGGTGAAGTATAGAGTACAATACAGTATATACATATGAGATGGGTGATGCAATATGTACACACAAATTGAGTGACTAGGACACCGTAGATTATCGTAGAGTACAGTTTATACATAGAGATGAGTGATGTAGATACAGATACATTATTAAAGTGGCTAGTGTTCTATTCCTTAAAGTGGCCTGTGATTTATAATCAGTGTCTATAGGCAGCCGCCTCTGGTGTGTTAGTGACGGCTGTTTAGCAGTCTGATGGCCTTTTTTCAGAACTTACACTTTTGTTGAGAGCTTGTTCCCGTCCAACTCCATCAAAACTTTTTGCAGCACCTCAAATGTGTACTTCAGGGCTTTTGGGTAGCTCGAGTTCAAACAGTATATCAGGCCAAGCAATGATGCATAAGCATTTGCAACATCTCTTGCAGCACTTCAACATCCTCAACTATGATGTCAACATCCTCTGGCAGATCCATAGCATTTGATGACATATATTCCAATGCGTGTCCTCCATTTTTGTATTTCCACCAAGGTCAACGTCCTTACAAAAAGGAAAAAGCAATTAGCAAAAAAGTAGCAAATCAAAAGCTGAGTAGTGCATCACTATAAAAAGTGTGTGTACCTCTTCGTTGAGGTACACAATCAGTGCCTTCAGAATGCCTTCCTGTCTTGTTTCGATGCAGCCATTATGACTTAAGAGCGTTCCATGTTTTCACCTCTTCGCAATCCCACATTCAGATCACTGAAGAAGAAGAAAACAGAAAGAAATATTAAAAACATGTTCTTTCCTCAACCTTTACTGAAGGATTTAGAGCCAAACAATAGTTTGCACAGTATGTTTGAACATGTAATATTATGCAACTTCTGATACCTCTCAACTCTTTACCCCAGAATGGACACGTGTCAGCCAAAGAAGATATAATAATCAACTATTATATAATTATATAATAATCAACTACATGAACGTTGGTGTCACGTTAGTCACCTAGCTAAGAGAGGACGTTAGGCTGGAAGATAAAGTAGCATGTTATGCCATGTAGCCACTGGAAGGATAGCTAGTCTTAATTGAACAAAATAGTATCTAAACACAAGGTATCCTACATGTATAACTAAATGATGTGGAATCACTATTGTTGATTGACTTACCGAAACGCCGGTGGATGTCTTGTGCAGGTCGGATAGTACGACCAAAGATATTCACAGTTAGTTGTATTTCAGTAATATTGTGAACAGCTATAATCCTAGTGTTATCAAAAAGGTGCTATATAATGTGATCGTCACTATAAACGTACATTTAGGAGGATGATCAAGTTCAATTAGTAAAGAGCCAAAAGAAATGACTGCGATCCACTTCCTTTTTCCCACCGTGCCGGGCGCCAGACTGCGCATGTACAGGATAGGTACGGAAAGTGTAATGGACACTTTTTATTTGCCTTTCGTTATTTAAGTGATGAAATTACGTCGATTCTAATAATGCCTTGGAAGTAGACCTTACATGCGACTATATTATCTAAGTATAATGCAACTGGCTTAATTAAAATGTTAGAAGTGTGTTTATTTCGTAATTGCAACATATAAATATTATTTAATGCAAACAACTTTCTGGTTTCATTTTTTTGAGTGTAGCCTACACTATGTGTGCTCATGAGGCTGAGCAGAGTGCGCTCCCTCCCAGTCCCCGGGTACGCAGCTCAAAAAGCTACCCTATTCTTTCAGTTTTTAGGGACAATACATGTATCCTACGTTGGCTACAACAACACAATGTAATTAAGAATGTTATGTGTTTTCAATGTTTTCAAGTGAGTGCAAAACTATATAGTCTAGGGTGTAAACTGCAGTGAATAGCCTATGTCATCTGAAAAACCGCTCAAAAGCCTGGCGTTTTGAATGAATATTCATGTAGAAATAACTGCATCTAGCCTGCCTGATTGGGCAACCATTTGGATCAGTTGTGGGTTGATGAGCAGGACAGTAATATGGTGTATTTTGTCATTGTCTTTCAGCTAACAGAAACAGGCTAATGGGATTTCTAGTGCCGCTCTTATGAATTATGGTAATGCGTGTGCACTGAGGAAGTTTTATCCACAGTTTCTGTGTTTCCGTCTATGTTTTAAAAACGTTCAAAAATGAAGTGTATACAATAATCTGAAAGGATTTAGTGATTGAAAGCAATATGGTCCATTTAGCCATTAGTGGTCATAAAGGAACACAAGATATAACAAGGAAGGACATTGAAGAGAGTTGGGAAACACACAGACAGACAGACAGACAGACAGACAGACAGACAGACAGACACACAGACTCCTATCTCATTCAGACACAATAATGATTTATCCTTTCAGAGAGCGCTTATCATGTCACCTCTCAATAATCCCCAGACTGACAGGAGATTGGGCCTAGGCAGGCAGGAAGGCACACACAAGTCATTGCTGCGATCGATACTGTCCTACAGAAAGCTGCAGGGCTCGTATGAGGAGAGTAATTTACACACACACACGTCTGCAGGGGTCAAATGGGGACACACTAATCCCATTCACCCTAATGCAGTTTCTGCTCCCATTTAGTGTTAATCAAGTGTCTCTCCCCCCTCTCTCCCCCCTCTCTCCCCCTTTCTCTCCGCTCTCTTTCTCAGTGGCGATTTTAGCATGTAGATCTTGGTGGGGAAAACTCAACTTTTTTTTTTTAGATGCATGGGAAAGCCACAACACAACACAACACAACACAACACAACACAACACAACACAACACAACACTACACAACACAACACAACACTAAACAACACATTAATTGCACTATAACGGTGACAAACGGTGCCCACAAACTGTTAGGGCCGACATAATGCTGTCACAACAGCAGAGATTTATCTATAATATCTCTTGATATGAAAGGATTGAAAAGGATTTGCCAGTAGATTGTCGACTTGATTCATGATGATGACTGCTAGCTAAGAATTGGAAAGTATGATGTTGACATGATCAGTCCAATCAAAGCTACGCTAGATATAACGTGATTTGACGTAATTTTATCTGTGGCCAATGACCTCAAGCCTTTTTCGGGTGGGCCCTTCTAATGTAAAACTATGGCAGCACCCAAGGGGTTTGAATTATTTTGCTCTCGCTGTAGATTTTGCTGTGACGTAGTGTCCCCATGAGTGACAGAACACTGAGCCAATCATGGCACAACTAGAGAACATTACCATCTCCTACGCTCTGTATTTCCCCCCTGGCTGCCCCTCCACCACAGAAAGCACTGAGCTAGGCTGAAACTCGCCACTGGTCTTTCTAATATATGACTTACAGTACAGCAGCTTAAAGCAGGGGTAATGTAGAGAACAGTGTCTCCTGACTACAGTACAGCAGCTTAAAGCAGGGGTAATGTAGTGAACAGTGTCTCCTGACTACAGTACAACAGCTTAAAACAGGGGTAATGTAGTGAACAGTGTCTCCTGACTACAGTACAGCAGCTTAAAGCAGGGGTAATGTAGAGAACAGTGTCTCCTGACTACAGTACAGCAGCTTAAAACAGGGGTAATGTAGTGAACAGTGTCTCCTGACTACAGTACAGCAGCTTAAAGCAGGGGTAATGTAGAGAACAGTGTTTCCTGACTACAGTACAGCAGCTTAAAGCAGGGGTAATGTAGAGAACAGTGTTTCCTGACTACAGTACAGCAGCTTAAAGCAGGGGTAATGTAGAGAACAGTGTCTCCTGACTACAGTACAGCAGCTTAAAGCAGGGGTAATGTAGAGAACAGTGTCTCCTGACTACAGTACAATAGCTTAAAGCAGGGGTAATGTGGAGAACAGTGTCTCCTGACTACAGTACAGCAGCTTAAAGCAGGGGTAATGTAGAGAACAGTGTTTCCTGACTGCAGTACAGCAGCTTAAAGCAGGGGTAATGTAGAGAACAGTGTTTCCTGACTACAGTACAGCAGCTTAAAGCAGGGGTCATGTAGAGAACAGTGTTTCCTGACTACAGTACCTTCTCCCTGCTGTTTTGATGCTCTTGATAAATGAGGACATTACAGCTCTGAAGATAATCCAGAGAGGCCTTAGTCCTGATGTCGATCTGGCTATGCATCTGTATTACCACACACACACACAACCACACACACACACAACCACACACACACACACACACACACACACACACACACACACACACACACACACTCACACACACACACACACACACACACACACACACACACACACACACACACACACACACACACACACACACACACACACACACACACACACACACACACACACACACACACACACACACAACCACACACTGGTAGACACACAAACACTGGCAGACACACAGACACATGCACGCAGAGACACTGCTATTATTACACCCTGAATAAAGGCGATTTCCCAGGGGGCCGCTGGGCTGCTTTAGAGGATAACTCTGCTTTTTTGTCTCCTCCTCCGTGGGCCTGCACACACTCACACACACACACACACACACACTCACACACACACACACACACACACACACACACACACACACACACACACACACACACACACACATATACACATACACACACACACACACACACACACACACACACACACACACACACACACACACACACACACACACACACACACACACACACACACACACACACACACACATGTCTCCAGTGTTGACCTTAAAGAGCGAGCTGCACACAAAGCAATTTCCATGAAGCTCGAGGAGAAACAATTTAAAACTGTTTGGGTTTTAAAAGCTCTTAAAGGGGAAGTTCACCCAAAAACACTTCTGGGCCCTTTATAAGACTTGACTGGCTGATTTTCAGTACCTCAGACAGTTTTTAGGTCCATTGTTTGGACACCAGACCTACCTCCCAACATCACCACGGTGGACACCAGACCTACCTCCCAACATCGCCACGGTGGACACCAGATCTACCTCCCAACATCACCACGGTGGAAAAACCAACCAAGGAGGAGCTGGTGGCAAAACTTTTCAACTTTGCAACTAACTTTAGCTAGCCTAATGATGGCAGTGTGATGTTGTGGAACGCCATCAATAACATGTCATGCAATCATTGGTGGCTGCCTACAGTGTGACTGCTATGTAGACCACCTGGAACAGCACCATACCAGTACCGAGTCGGTGTGCAGGGATACGAGGTAATTCAGATAGATATGTACATATAAAGTGACAGATAGTAAACAGTAGCATCAGTGTATGTGATGAGTCAAAGTTGGTGCAAAAAGGGTATCTATGGCTTGGGGGTAGAAGCTGTTCAGGGTCATGTTGGTTCCAGACTTGGCGCATCAGTACCGCTTGCCGTGCATGATGCAATCATTTCCATGGAAATGTACTATAATGTTAATTCAAACGATGCTAACTGATGTGGCTCCTGCAATGGAAGGTATTTTTTGTAATGTCAGTTGAGTTGATTCAACAAACCACAGCACAGATTGATGGGTACATTTCCTGCTTTCACTTTCTGCTTTGCTCCTATGGGTACACTCGCAATGGATGGCAGTCCACCCATTATGCCATAATTTTCATGAATGGAAACACCCCATTCTATTCAATGAGGAGATTCGATTAATGGCCTGGGCGCGCTGTTAGGGGTGTTTTGCACCGGGTGAAGTTTTGGAACCGGCCTGCCTCCCAAGCATGAGTAGGATTCTGTGGGAAGATCTCAATTGCATACTCCTCGCGTCCTCTCTCCTCATCTCCTTCTCAAAACACATTGGATCTAATGTGTTTTGAGAAGAAGAGAAGGAGAGAGGATTCAAAGAGTATGCACCTCTACAACCTTGCACCTAGAGAGCTTCCATCATAAAGGTTTTCAACCCTAACCTAATCAAGCTCACCTGTTGGAGTGAAAACCTACAATATTACTTATTGAAAATTTTATTCGTATAAGACGCTATGAGCCTCCTCAAAGTTTGAGTCAAGGTAGTTGGATGTAATTGCTGCCACTAAAGAGGCTGGGAGTACCAGTCGTTAGCCTCAACCTAGATGTCCTCCCCTCAGTATCCACTCCAGGGTGAGTACCTGTCGTTGGCCTTAACCTAGATGTCCTCCCCTCAGTATCCACTCCAGGGTGAGTACCTGTCGTTGGCCTTAACCTAGATGTCCTCCCCTCAACATCCACTCCAGGGTGAGTACCTGTCGTTGGCCTTAACCTAGATGTCCTCCCCTCAGTATCCACTCCAGGGTGAGTACCTGTCGTTGGCCTTAACCTAGATGTCCTCCCCTCAACATCCACTCCAGGGTGAGTACCTGTCGTTGGCCTTAACCTAGATGTCCTCCCCTCAACATCCACTCCAGGGTGAGTACCTGTCGTTGGTCCTCCCCTCAACATCCACTCCAGGGTGAGTACCTGTCGTTGGTCCTCCCCTCAACATCCACTCCAGGGTGAGTACCTGTCGTTGGTCCTCCCCTCAACATCCACTCCAGGGTGATCTGATAAGAGAGCAGTCTGTATTGTCTAGAGAGACAGAAAATAAATACATGACAATAAATATAGTCAATAAAATAAATAGGCCTAAGCCTATACAACAGGCTCAAGGATCATTAAGCATATTCATTTATAAGCCATGTTGATGATGGCACAATACATTTACATTTAGGTAATTTAGCAGACGCTATTATCCAGAGCGACTAAGGAGCAGTTAGGATTAAGTGCCTTGCTCATGGGCACGTAGACAGATTTTTCACCTACTCAGCTTGGGGATTCAAACCAGCAACCTTTCAGTTACTGGCCCAAAGTTCTAACTGAAAGGCTACCTGCCGCAATACTATTGATGGCTCTCTTGGTCTTCTATAGTGAAGACTGTATAGTCAGCTCACTGTTCAAAGGGTGTGAGTGGTCTGTTATAGTCTTCCTCTTGTGTATGGGTTTACAGGCTAGGTAGGAGATTATTGGTACAAAAGCTAGACTGGCAATTACAAGCAACATGTTCTTCTCTACTGTACTACCACTGTTGACTGTAAACTTATTATACTGTCTGGTAATATAAAGTCTTGTTCATGTAGACCCAGATTGTGAAGTGCACATCCATACATTCTATGTCTATGGCGCACATCCACTCGTTCTAGAACACTGTTTACCTAGCCAGCATGTCATCATTGTCAGGCTAACTTGAAGGAGACTACAGTAACCAGTTGCATTATGGGGTGTTGGCAGGATACTGGAAAACACAGTTGCATTATGGGGTGTAGGCAGGATATTGGAAAACACAGTTACATTAGGGGGGGGGGTCTTGCAGGTCTGTGGGGTAGTCTTGCAGGTCTGTGGGGGAGGGGGTCTAGCAGGTCTGTGGGGAGTCTTGCAGGTCTGTTGGGGGGGTCTTGCAGGTCTGTGGAGGAGTCTTGCAGGTCTGTGGGGGGGGTATAAGAGGTCTGTGGGGGAGGTCTAGCAGGTCGGTGGGGGGTCTAGCAGGTCTGTGGGGTGTCTAGCAGGTCTGTGGGGGGTCTAGCAGGTCTGGGGGGGGGTCTAGCAGGTCTGTGGGGGGGGGGTCTAACAGGTCTGGGGGGGTCTAGCAGGTCTGGGGGGGTCTAGCAGGTCTGTGGGGGGTCTAGCAGGTCTGGGGGGTCTAGCAGGTCTGGGGGGGGTCTAGCACGTCTGGGGGGTTCTAGCAGGTCTGGGGGGAGTCCAGCAGGTCTGTGGGGGGTCTAGCAGGTCTGTGGGGAGTCTAGCAAGTCTGTGGGGGGGTCTATCAGGTCTGTGGGGGTCTAGCAGGTCTGTGGGGGTCTAGCAGGTCTGTGGGGGTCTGGTCTAGCAGGTCGGTGGGGGTCTAGCAGGTCTGTGGGGGTCTAGAAGGTCTGTGGGGGTCTAGCAGGTCGGTGGGGGTCTAGCAGGTCTGTGGGGGTCTAGCAGGTCTGTGGGGGTCTAGCAGGTCTGTGGGGGTCTGGTCTAGCAGGTCGGTGGGGGTCTAGCAGGTCTGTGGGGGTCTAGCAGGTCTGTGGGGGTCTAGCAGGTCGGTGGGGGTCTAGCAGGTCTGTGGGGGTCTAGCAGGTCTGTGGGGGTCTAGCAGGTCTGGGGGGGTCTAGCAGGTTTGGGGGGGGTCTAGCACGTCTGGGGGGTTCTAGCAGGTCTGGGGGGAGTCCAGCAGGTCTGTGGGGGGTCTAGCAGGTCTGTGGGGAGTCTAGCAAGTCTGTGGGGGGGGTCTATCAGGTCTGTGGGGGTCTAGCAGGTCTGTGGGGGTCTAGCAGGTCGGTGGGGGTCTAGCAGGTCTGTGGGGGTCTAGCAGGTCTGTGGAGGTCTAGCAGGTCTGTGGGGGTCTAGCAGGTCGGTGGGGGTCTAGCAGGTCGGTGGGGGTCTAGCAGGTCGGTGGGAGATGTTCATTGCTCTGTTGCTGCTGTGTGAGTTGCTGGGGCTGCGGTTGCCTTTCTCACTATAATTTCTATCAAAGGAGGGAGGGACACATTTCAGGTGATCTGGAGGGTCTGGCACAGCTTGAGGCCCAAGTTTTACTTGTAAGTATCTCTCTATCTATCTCTCTCTTTATCTATCTCTCTATTCCTCCCTTTCTCATACAAACACTGATGAATGGTGTTGCGCAGCTGGAGGCCTACGTTTTGTTAGGTGCAAAAGGAAGGCAGCGAAACTTCCCAGGCTCCTCTCCTTCCCTCTGTTGGGGGTCTATCAATCTACACTCACACACACCACAGTGGGCTCCCCTCGCCAGTGTATAGGCATATGTGTGGACAACCAAGGCTTGTATTGTTCTTTCTTGTGTCACTACATGTGATCTTTATTGCACCTTTCAACGTGTGTCCTGAAGGCCCAAAGCCTGTGAAATATACCAATAGATTTACAGTCATGATGGTTGCTTGGAGGGCTAAATTGTGACATAATCAACTGGTGTTGAAAGTGATGCTTTGCCACGTGTACCATTGCATTATCCACATGATGATCAAGCCCCTAAACTAGTCATCATCCCCTCTCTCTCCTTACTGTGCTTAGAGATCTTCCAACCCTTATGCTGAATATTTAATAGTGGATGTAAACTCAGCAAAAAAAGAAACGTCCCTTTTTCAGGACCCTGTCTTTCAAAGATAATTCGTAAAAATCCAAATAACTTCACAGATCTTCATTGTAAAGGGGTTAAACACTGTTTCCCATGCTTGTTCAATGAACCGTAAACAATTAATGAACATGCACATCTGGAACGGTCATTAAGACAGCTTACAGACGGTAGGCAATTAAGGTCACAGTTATGAAAACTTAGGACACTAATGAGGCCTTTCTACTGACTCTGAAAAACATAAAAAGAAAGATGCCCAGGGTCCCTGCTCGTCTGCGTGAACGTGCCTTAGGCATGCTGCAAGGAGGCATGAGGACTGCAGATGTGGCCAGGGCAATAAATTGCAATGTCCGTACTGTGAGACGCATAAGACCGCGCTACCGGGAGACAGGACGGACAGCTGATCGTCCTCGCAGTGGCGGACCACCTGCACAGGATCGGTACATCCGAACATCACACCTGCGAGACAGGTACAGGATGGCAACAACAACTGCCCGAGTTACACCAGGAACGCACAATCCCTCCATCAGTGCTCACAGCAAGAAGTGGCAAATCTGGTGCAGTCCATGAGGAGGAGATGCACTGCAGTACTTAATGCAGCTGGTGCCCCCCCCCCCCCCCCCCCCCCTTTGTTCAGGGACACATTATTCAATTTCTGTTAGTCACATGTCTGTGGAACTCGTTCAGTTTATGTCTCAGTTGTTGAATCTTTTTTTGCTGAGTATAGATGGAAGATTGTTCTAGATTTACAAGAAAGAGAGAGAGAGAGAATTTTAAAGAAGAGGAAGCTAGCCAGTAGATGTTTGATAATCTGTGACATGTTTCATTATGTAGTGAATAATCAGTCCCAGCTGATGGCCTGATCTGAAGGGCAGGACACTGGTGTGACATTGAGCATCAAATATTAATCACACACATGCTAATTGGCTGCTTTGATTTTTAGCACCTTTGACTCCAGCCTGGAAATGTCCCTCAGGGCCCAGTCCTTCTTCTATTGGCTGAGGTTACCATGACTTCACCTACCATGCCCTACCACTGGGCTTGGGAGTAGAGATGATCATTTATTAATGCTTTGTTTGTGATGTGTCCTTGTTGTTCTAGGACAGTTGTAACTCTATGGGCTAGACCTCATTTCAAGGGTCCTGTGTATACTGTAAGTCGTTAAATATTCCTCTTGAAGGCTACTTCAAGAAATTATGTTTGATTTACAGAAAATATTAGTTAAATGTTTTCTTTCAACTCTCTGGTTAGTGGTGTTGATTCTCTCTAGTTAGTGGTGTTGACTCTCTCTGGTTAATGGTGTTTGGTTAGTGGTGTTGATTCTCTCTGGTTAATGGTGTTGATTCTCTCTGGTTAATGGTGTTTGGTTAGTGGTGTTGATTCTCTCTGGTTAGTGGTGTTGATTCTCTCTGGTTAATGGTGTTTGGTTAGGGGAGTTGATTCTCTCTGGTTAGTGGTGTTGATTCTCTCTGGTTAATGGTGTTTGGTTAGTGGTGTTGATTCTCTCTGGTTAGTGGTGTTGATTCTCTCTGGTTAGTGGTGTTGATTCTCTCTGGTTAGTGGTGTGGATTCTATCTGGTTAGTGGTGTTGAATCGATCTGGTCAGTGGTTTTGATTCGATCTGGTCAGTGGTGTTGATTCGATCTGGTCAGTGGTGTTGATTCGATCTGGTCAGTGGTGTTGATTCGATCTGGTCAGTGGTGTTGATTCGATCTGGTCAGTGGTGTTGATTCGATCTGGTCAGTGGTGTTGATTCGATCTGGTCAGTGGTGTTGATTCGATCTGGTCAGTGGTGTTGATTCGATCTGGTCAGTGGTGTTGATTCGATCTGGTCAGTGGTGTTGATTCGATCTGGTTTGTCTTTGTTGATTATCAGAGAACCATCTCTAAGACCCTGTTATGGTAAGTGGTTGTCTATGGTCTGTGGCCTATTCTCTAACTCATTGAGTGGTGTGTTTGCTGCCTCATTGAGTCCCCATTAAAACCTCTCTCCTTCATTATGATGGAGCTGGGTGTCCACTCAGGGCAGAGACCATGTATCCTCTGTGTGTGTGTGTGTGTGTGTCCCCATTAACAGAGAGCTAGCGTTATTAATATACGAGCAGTGTGATGTCCAGTCAGAGCACACACACACCATGTGTCCTGTTGATGAAGTGATGTGTCGATATACCGCTGCAACGCCACATAAATCACACACGCATTCTCCCTGAATTCCCCCCCCCCCCCCCCCTTTGATTCTATCAGCATTGCCGTGTGTGCGTGCGTGAATGCACCTACAATTGCATGTGTGTGTATGTGTTTGTGCGATTGCGTATGTGTGTGTGTGTGTGGACACAGTTTGTCCTGACTGTACTGCATAATGTCAGCTCTCATCAGCCACACCAGGTAGTATCAGGAGAAGGGGGAGTGTCTTTCCCAGCCATTAGGGAACGTTACGGAGCGTTCCGGAACGCTGCGGCTTGGAAAATAAAATCAGATTAGGCGAGAGTGGCAGGAATGAATGAACGAATGCGAGCGGAACATTAAATAGCATTCCGGAACAGAGTGTTAGGCGCAGATAACAAAAAGGCAGTCAGGGACAATGATGGTTAGAAAGAACACAGACGAAACACGGAGGATCTTTACAGTCCACGGGTAATACAGCTCAAAGCAGGAGTGATGAGGGAAATTATACAATGCCTTAGCCATGTCATTATGCCAAGTACTACTCTCTTCCTCTCTCTCGCTCTTTCTCTCAATTCAATTCAATTCAAAGGGCTTTATCGGCATGGGAAACATATGTTGCATTGCCAAAGGAAATAGACTAGAGCATAAACAAAAGGGAAATAAACAAGGGAAACATTAGTGAACATTTAAGTTTTAAAAGAATATAGACATTTAAAATGTTATACTATTGGCTATGTACAGTGTTGCAACAATGTGCAAATAAATAAACCGTTAAATATAGGTTGTATTTACAATGTTGTTTGTTTTCCACTGGTTGCTCTGTTCTCATGGTAACAGGTCACATGTTGCTGCTATCATGGCACACTGTGGTATTTAGCCTAACAGATATAGGAGTTTATCAATGTTTGATTTGTTTTCAAATTTTTGGGTCTGTGTGATCTCTGGGAAATATGTGTCTCTAATGTGGTCATACATTTGGCAGGAGGTTAGGAAGTGCAGCTCAGTTTCCACCTCATTTTGTGGGCAGTGTGCACATAGCCTGTCTTCTCTCAATAGCAAGGCTATGCTCACTGAGTCTGTACACAGTCAAGGATGTTCTTAATTTGGGGTCAGTCACAGTGGTCAGGTATTCTGCCACGGTGTACTCTCTGTTTAGGGCCAGATAGCAGCCAATTTGCTCCGTTTTTTGTTGATTCTTTCCAGTGTGTCAAATCGTTATCTTTTTTGCTTTCGCATAATTTGGTTGGGTCTAAATGTGTTTTTGTCCTGGGGCTCTGTGTGTGTTCGTGAACAGAGCCAGCTGGCCGAGGAGGTTCTTCTCTAGTTTAATATCTCTGTAGGTGAGGGCTTTGTGGTGAAATGTGTGGGCATCGCTTCCTTTTACGTGGTTGTAGAACTTAACAACTCTTTTCTGCTCTGCATGCATTATTTGGTGTTTTACGTTGTACACAGAGGCTAGAATTCTGCATAGAGTCTCAATTGGGCGTTTGTCCCATTTTGTGAATTCTTGATTGGTGAGTGGACCTCAGACCTCACAACCTTAGAGGGCAATGGGTTCGATAACTGACTGAAGTATTTTTAGCCAGATCCAAATTGGGATTTTGAGTTGTATGTTTCTTTTGATGGCATAGAAGGCCCTTCTTGCCTTGTCTCTCAGATCGTTCACAGCCTTGTGGAAGTTACCTGTTGTGTTGATGTTTAGGCCGAGGTAGGTGTAATTCTTTGTGTGCTCCTGGCAACGGTGTCTGGATATAATTTGTATTTGTTGTCTTGGCTACTGGACCTTTTTTGGAACACCATTATTTTTGTCTTACCGAGATTTACCGTCAGGGCCCAGGTCTGACAGAATCTGTGCAGAAGATTTAGATGCTGCTGTAGGCCCTCCTTGGTTGGAGACAGAAGCACCATATCATCGGCAAACAGAAGACATTTGATTTCTGAATCCCGTAGGATGAGGCCGGGTGCTGCAAACAGTTCTAGTGCCCTTGCCAATTAATTGATATACTGTAGATGTTGAAGAGGGTGGGGCTCAAGCTGCATCCATGCCCTGAGGAAAGAAATCTGCATTTTTACTGCACACTTGTTGTTTGTGTACATGGATTTTATAATGTCATATGTTTTTCCCCCAACACCACTTTACATCAATTAGTATAGTGTCGTAATGTTGGCTTTGCTTAATCTGGTGACATGCTTTTTTATAAAATCGATTATTCTAACAATTAATTGATTACATGATTGAATTAAATCATGTAAGAATTAAATGAGTAATAACCTGGGGCACCAATGGTATCTGTCGTTTACAGAGTTACCGAATCTATAAAATAACTTAGGATATTATATATCTTATAACAGTCAATCATTAACCATACCTCTTATCAGTCTAATCAATCTAATTTGCACGAACCCTACGGAACAGGTTGAATAAGCATTACACATATTGGCTTAATGATTTATTTACTAGCTACAGAATCACACAGAGTTACATATATATACACAATAAATTATACATCGATGACTGTCACATCATGAAAAGTCCCTAGTGGACTAACCCGATATGACGGCTGGTTACACAAAGAAAAGGGGAGGGGGGATGAAAGAAATTAGCGGGAGAAAGAGACAAAGGGATGAAGTCTATCAGACATGGGAAGTTATGGTCAAACGTAAACAGAAAATCTTACACTTTAATAACTGCCCATTCGGAAAAAAGAAATGCAATTATATATTTATTCTGAGGTTGGCTTCGATAGATGGGCTGAAGATGGAAGATCGCCATTGTCCTTTGGAGAGTCTTTCTGGTCGTGGGATGTGTCACTTCCTCTTCAGTGATCCATCGTTAGAGTTCATACCATTTTGCCATACTCGGCTCACGCAATGCTCTGGCTGGTCTAGTCCAAATTCACAATTTTGACTGTGCAGCGTCTACTATGAAACCAATTCTCCCATATTTAAAATTACATTTAATCTTTTCACAAATAGTTTCATATTCAAACATTTAAATTACACAAGATGTTTTTCTGATAACTAGAATGTGTAGACTTCCAAAGATACAATTTATGTTGAATTATCATCGGTAACAACATCCCAGACAGGGGGGGGGGGGGGGGGGGGGGACAGTTTGTTTGTTTGTCAGTTAGGGTGTAGGGTGAATACGTGGTCTGTCGTACGGTCATTTGGTAAGAGGCCAATTTGACATTTGCTCAGTTCATTGTTTTCACTGAGGAGATGAACTAGTCTGCTGTTAATCATAACGCAGAGCATTTTTCTGAGATTGCTGCTGTAACATATTCCACGGTAATTATTGGGGTAATTATTTGTTTCCTCTTCAGAACCTCTTCTTGGTCACCTCCCTGACCAAGGCCCTTCTCCCCTGATTGCTCAGTTTGGCCAGGCTGCCAGCTCTAGGACGAGTCTTGGTGGCTCCAAACTTCTTTCATTTAATAATGATGGAGGCCACTGTGTTCTTGGGGATCTTCAATGCTGCAGATTTTTTTGGTAGCCATCCCCAGATCTGTTCCTCGACACAATCCGGTCTCTGAGCTCTACGGACAATTTCTTCGACCAAATTGGCTTGGTTTTTGCTTTGACATGCACGGTCAACTGTGGGACCTTATATAGACAGCTGTATGTCTTTCCAAATCATGTCCAATCAATTGAATTTACCACAGGTGGACTCCAATCAAGTTGTAGAAACATCTCAAGGATGATGAATGTAAACAAGATGCACCTGAGCTCAATTTCAAGTCTCATAGCAATGGGTCTGAAAACGTATGTAAATAAGGTATTTCTGTTTTTTATTTTTAATACATTTGCATAAATGTCTCTTTGTCATTATGGGGTATTGTGTGTAGATTGCTGAGGATTTAGCTTTATCTAATCAATTTTAGAATAAGGCTGTAACGTAACAACATTTGGAAAAGTCAAGGGGTCTGAATACTTCCCGAAGGCACTGTACATGCCATTGGCTTGGGCTAGTGTAAAAGTGGGGGTTGGACCTGTTTGCTTGCTCACGTCCTGGCGTATGTGTGACTTTCATGTTGAGGCCCTCTTTGCGAGAGTGGGGGGCACGTGGTGGGCAGGAGGGGCATAGGTCTGAGGGGGTCTATATGGGGTGTGGGCATGGTATTGATTTGTTGGGGTGGGGTTGTGGATGTGGCGCTGGTCTGGATGTAAGTCCTCTCGGCGTGAGTCCTCTATGTGTAGGTCTCTCTCTCTCTCTCTCTCTCTCTCTCTCTCTCTCTGTGTGTGTGTGTGTGTAGAACAGTGTTCATTACTATAACAGTAACAGCTCTCAATAAGTTCCTGTATTAATTATCCTATGTGCTAACATGCAGTGGGATCACAGAATAGGTGTAATGAGTTTGGAGGACTGCTAGCCACGGAGCCAGTCAGTCTCTGCTCTAACACAGTGACTGGTTTATTACCAACTAGTCTCAAATGGATCTCTAATTGGTTGTGTTCAACATGTATGGTACAGTAAATTAATCTCTAATTGGTTGTGTTGAACATGTATGGTACAGTAAATTAATCTCTAATTGTGAGTCAAAGATATACAGTACATGAAAGTGTGTGAGGATATTATGTTTCGCTTGTGACACACGTATTGTATCTGTGTGTGTCTGTGTGTGTGTGTGTTTCTGTGTGAAGCTGGAGTAAAGAGTTTGATCTGTGTAATTGGAGCGAGCGAAGGAGGGATGAAGAGATTAATAATTGATAGTGAGCAGATCGAAGAGTGGCATGACATCAGCTATCAATTGTGTTTTCAGACATGATCAATCCCTCAACCCCCCCCACACACACACACACACACACACACACACACACACACACACACACACACACACACACACACACACACACACACACACACACACACACAACCAAGCCCTCAATCACTCACTCACTCACTGCTCAGATGAAAACCAAACCATCTCTCTGTTGGCCACAGCCCACATCGATCCCTTTCAATTTTTCTTCCATAATCCCTCTCTGTTCTCTACGTGTCCATCTGTATTCTCTTTCACATTCTCTCTCAATCCCCCTTTCAATGCAATTCCGTTGGCATGTGAAAGACATGTTAACATTGTCAAAGCAAGTGAAGTAGATAATAAACAAAAGTGAAATAAACAATAAAAAATTAACAGTAAACAATAGAGACATTTCAAATAACATATTATGCAAATAGTTAAAGTACAAATGGGAAAATAAATAAACATAAATATGGGTTGTATTTACAATGGTGTTTGTTCTTCACTGGTTGCCCTTTTCTTGTGGTAACAGGTCACAAATCTTGCTGCTGTGATGGAACACTGTGGTATTTCACCCAGTAGATATGGGAGTTTATCAAAATGTTATCAAAAGTTTCCACCTCATTTTGTGGGCAGTGTGCACATAGCCTGTCTTCTCTTGAGAGCCAGGTCTGCCTACGGCGGCCTTTCTCAATAGCAAGTCTATGCTCACTGAGTCTGTAGTCTGAGTCTCCTTAAGTATAGGTCAGTCACAGACGTCAGGTATTCTGCCACTATCTACTCTCTGTTTAGGGCCAAATAGCATTCAGTTTGCTCTGTTTTTTTGTTAATTCTTTCCAATGTGTCAAGTCATTATCTTTTTGTTTTCTCATGATTTGGTTGGGTCTAATTGTGTTGCTGTCCTGGGGCTCTGTGGGGTCTGTGTGTGTTTGTGAACAAAGTCCCAGGACCAGCTTGCTTAGGGGACTCTTCTCCAGGTTCATCTCTCTGTAGGTGATGGCTTTGTTATGGAAGGTTTGGGAATCTCTTCCTTTTAGATGGTTGTAGAATTAAACAGCTCTTTTCTGGATTTTGATAATTAGCGGGTATCGGCTTAATTCTGCTCTGCATGCATTATTTGGTGTTTTACGTTGTACACTGAGGATATTTTTGGTGATTGTCCCATTTAGTGAATTCTTGGTTGGTGAGCGGACCCCAGACCTCACAACCATAAAGGGCAAAGGGTTCTATAATTGATTCAAGTATTTTTACTTGAATATTTTTCAAAGCATTATTATTTATCTCTCTCTCTGTGCTGTGTTGGGGGGTGGGGCAGGGGCCTGATGGTATCTGATGGTATCTCTCTCTCTCTCTCCCTATCTCTCCCTATCTCTCTCTCTGCTGCAGGGTACAGCAGAGGCCAGGGAAAGTATCTGATGGTCTCTCTCTCTCTCTGCTGCAGGGTACAGCAGAGGCCAAGGAAAGCATCTGATGGTATCTCTTGTATATAGGAAAATACAACTTGGACTCCCAGTGTTTAGAGTATTCTACACACAACAACTGATACAACAACCTGCATGTCCTTCAGACTAGTCTTCTAACCTCCCCTCTTCCTCGTCTAAATGAGTCAAAACACAAGTGAAAACACACACTCTAAATGAACTCATACGCTTTTGCAACTTCCTTTTCTAGACAACCGGAGGGGTGAAAGATGATAACTAAACGCCACATACAGAATGTGTTCCATTTGGAACCTCAGAACCATGTTTAGTGAAGTTTATAGAACTGCCCCAACAGCATGACATAACAGTCATTGTCGCCATGGAAACCATGATGTCCTGTCTCCATAGTCTCAGGGGGGCACGGTTTCAAACGCGGTTTTGATTGGCCGTTGGGGCTCCTTCCCTCTGTGTTGTTAATGAGTTGCTTTATCCCTTTCCCTCAGGTCTGAGCCACAGCACAAACATGCTTTCATCAGACTAGAGCAACTTTACCATGAACTCACCCCACCGTTCTACTGTTGTTGAGCTATCCAAGTCTTTATGTCTAATCCCACTGTGTTACTATTCACTCTGGCTCCTTTATGTCTAATCCCACTGTGTTACTATTCACTCTGGCTCCTTTATGTCTAATCCCACTGTGTTACTATTCACTCTGGCTCCTTTATGTCTAATCCCACTGTGTTACTATTCACTCTGGCTCCTTTATGTGTAATCCCACTGTGTTACTATTCACTCTGGCTCCTTTATGTGTAATCCCACTGTGTTACTATTCACTCTGTCTCCTTTATGTGTAATCCCACTGTGTTACTATTCACTCTGGCTCCTTTATGTCTAATCCCAGTGTCACTATTCACTCTGGCTCCTTTATGTGTAATCCCACTGTGTTACTATTCACTCTGGCTCCTTTATGTCTAATCCCAGTGTTACTATTCACTCTGGCTCCTTTATGTGTAATCCCACTGTGTTACTATTCACTCTGGCTCCTTTATGTGTAATCCCAGTGTTACTATTCACTCTGGCTCCTTTATGTGTAATCCCACTGTGTTACTATTCACTCTGGCTCCTTTATGTCTAATCCCAGTGTTACTATTCACTCTGGCTCCTTTATGTGTAATCCCACTGTGTTACTATTCACTCTGGCTCCTTTATGTGTAATCCCACTGTGTTACTATTCTCTCTGGCTCCTTTATGTCTAATCCCAGTGTTACTATTCACTCTGGCTCCTTTATGTGTAATCCCACTGTGTTACTATTCACTCTGGCTCCTTTATGTGTAATCCCACTGTGTTACTATTCACTCTGTCTCCTTTATGTCTTAAAGAATTCAGAGTTAATGCCTAAACTTAAAGAATTCAGAGTTAATGCCTAAACTTAAAGAATTCAGAGTTAATGCCTAAACTTAAAGAATTCAGAGTTAATGCCTAAACTTAACCTTGGAATGATTTAGAGAAGTAACCAAAGACTTCGAAATTTGACATTTGAGAAACATTCTGGCGTGAGACGGAGAGCTTGTTGTGGTATCAGCTCTACTCCCTACAGATATTATTGGTTAACGCGAAATACACCCGCTGTCCAAAACAGACCAATTACACCTCTGTATTTCTATCGTTTTGTATCGATGTTACCAGAATACAGATTACAGAATACAGCAGAAAGCTGTTTGGTATAATTTATTCATTCATTTATTCATTCATTCACACTCAATTATTAATTCCTTCATATTTTTATCCCTTCTTCCCTAACCTCATAGATCAAATGATCTTCTGCAGTACAACACACACACACACACACACACACACACACACACACACACACACACACACACACGTTACATACAGTGCCTTCAGTGAGTATTCACACCCCTCGACTTTTTCCACATTTTGTTGTGTTACATCCTGAATAAAATGTGTATTACATTTAGATGTTGTTGTCCCTGGCCTACACACAATACACCATCATGTCAAAGGGGAATTCTTTGTTGCTTTTTTAGTAATGAAAAATGAAAAGCTGAAATGTCTTAAGTCAATAAGTATTCAACCCCTTTGTTATGGCAAGAATAAATACATTCAGGAGAAGAAACGTACTTAACAAGTCACATACGGTGCATGGACTCACTCGGTGTGCAATAACAGTGTTTAACATGATTTTTGAATGACTACCTCATCTTTCTACCTCACACATACGATTATCAAGGTCCCTTGGTCGAGCAGTGGATTTAAAACAAGGATTCAACCACAAAGACCAGGGAGGTTTTCCAATGTCTTGCAAAGTAAGTTTTACTGGGTAAAAATATAAATACATTGAATATCCCTTTGAGCATGGTGAAGTTATTAATTACAATTATGATGGTGTATCGATACACCCAGTCACTACAAAGATACAGGCGTCCTTCCTAACTCAGTTGCCGGAAAGGAAGGAAACCGCTCAGGGATTTCACCATGAGACCAATGGTGACATTAAAACAGTTACAGAGTTTCATGGCTGTGATGGGAGAAAACTGAGGATGGATCAACAGTATTGTAGTTACTCCAAAATACTAACCTAATTGAGTTAAAAGAAGGAAACTGTACAGAATAAAGGTAATCCAAAACATGCCCCGTTTGCAACAAGGCACTAAAGTAATATTGGAAATAATCTGGCAAAGCAATTCACTTTTTTTTCTGAATACAAATTGTTATGTTAGGGACAAATCCAATACAACACATTACTGAGTACCACTCTCCATATTTTCAAGCATAGTGGTGGCTGCATCATGTTATTGGTACGCTTGTACTCGAAACAGAATGGAGCTAAACACAAGCAAAACCCTAGAGAAAAACCTGGTTCAGTCTGCTTTCCACCAGACACTGGGATATGAGTTCACCTATTAGCAGTACAATAACCTAATACACAAGCCCAAATCTACAGTGGAGTTGCTTACCAAGAAGACAGTGAATGTTCCTGAGTGGCCAAGTTACAGTTTTGACTTAAATCTACTTGAAAATCTATGGCAAGACCTGAAAATGGTTGTCTAGCAATGATCAACAACCCATTTGACGGAGTTTGAAGTCTTTTTTAAAGAATAATGTGCAAATGTTGGCATGAGGTCGATCAATGACAGACATGCATTTGTTTAAAATCTATCAAATAAAATAAAATTTCATTTGTCACATGCGCCAAATACAACAGGTGTAGTTCTTACCGCGAAATGCTTACTTCCAAGCCCTTAATCAACAATGCTGTTTTAATAAAAATAAGAGTTAAGAAAATGTTTACTAAATAAAACAAAAGTAGTAAAAAGTTACTAAATAACAATAATAACAATAAAAATAACAAGGGTTACCGGTACCGAGTTAATGTGCGGGTTACAGGTTAGTCAAGGTAATATGTACCTGTAGGTAGAGTTAAAGGGACTATGTATAGATAATAAACAGAGTAGCATCAGCGTTAAAAAAGGAGGTCACTGCAAATAGTCATTTGATGAACTGTTTAGCAGTCTAATGGCTTGGGAGTAGAAGCTGTTGAGGAGCCTTTTGGACCTAGACATGGTGACACTTGCCCTGCGGTAGCAGAGAGAACAGTCTATGACTGGGGTGGCTGGAGTCTTTTGACCATTTTTAGGTTCTTCCTCTGACTTCCTCTCATTATTTATCCACCTGACTCTCAGAGAAATAAGTAGTACTCAGATTTTAGTCAAATGTAATAAATAATTACATATTTTACAAAGAACAGTATAAATTATACATTTGTGACATTAATACTAATATTATTAAAACAATGTTTAATTTTTCTGTATGTAAAATATTTAAATTTGACATTTGAGTCATTATCCAGAGTGACTTAAGTGCATTTATCTTAAGATAGGTGAGACAACCACAAATCAGTCAAATTTTGTTTGTTTAACCTTTTTGTAACTATGCATGTCAGTTAAGAACAAATTCTTATTTACAATGACGGCCTACCTACAGGGTCAGCCCCTGGAGCAAATTAGGGTTAAGTGCCTTGCTCAAAGACACATCAACAGGTTTTTTCACCTTGTCGGCTCGGATATTTGAACCAGCAACCTTTCGATTACTGGCCCAACGTTCTAACCGCTAGGCTAACGCTGCGCTAATATTCAGGATACAAGCATTCCTTTTGAGCTAAACAATGATATAACGTTTTGCAAACAGTAATATTTTACACACACACATGAAGATACCCATAAGCAATAATTTCTGAAGAAAAAACACAGACGTGAAAAACTGGTGGATACAGCATTTGGAAATAAACTCTTGATACAGTATATACTGAATATATTTTTTGTGTGTGTGGAATTATATATGAGCCCTTTTTACCTAGTTCTCCAAAACACGTCCCTCTGCCCTTAGTCTGCATCAATAGGCCGATCTCCATTGTACACTGTCAGAATGCATAACTTATTATTATCCCATAACTTCACCTCAAACTAAACATTATATACACAAGTATTCCCCTGTTTATGTCCCTTATACTTCACTGTCAACATATCAAACACTCCTCTAAAGATGTTTTTACCCTCTAGCATGTAGCCTGAACATTTCTCCCCGTCGGTGTTTAAGGAACACAGAAAATGTATGGTTCGCTCCCAATTATTTTGAAGAGAATCAATGTTGTGTGTGATGTGATTTATATTCTGAGTCGATGACCTGATTTGTCTTGGGACCCATAACTTGAAGGATCTTTAGATACTAGATAGAGAAGCGGTGCGGAACCTGACTCAAGGTCCTACTATCGGATTTCAGTGCAATGGAGAGGGGATAGAGGAAGGAGAGGAGAGAGGGGGGAATGGAGGAGGAGAGACCTGTACGGTACAGTATACGCTCTTGATATAGTCAAGGACATGAGATTGATGTTTTTACAGGTTCTACCAAGGCCAGAAAGAGAGAGAAGCAAAGGGGCTGTGGGTGGGAGAGAAAGAGACGGGTGGAGAAAGAGAGAGAGAGAGGGGTGGAGAAAGAGAGAGAGGGGGTGAAGAAAGAGAGAAAGGGGGTGGAGAAAGAGAAGGGAGGGGGTGAAAAATAATAGAATAAAAAGTAGGGAAATAAGGGTAAAGTGAGTAGGACGGAGGAAGAAAGAAATAGAACATGGGGTGGAGAGGCAGGAAGAGGAAGAGGAAGAAAGAGGGTGGAAATGGGGTGGAGAGGCAGGAAGAGGGAGAGTAAGAAAGATGGTGGAGAGGCAAGATGAGGGAGAGGAAGAAAGAGGGTGAAAATGGGGTGGAGAGGCAAGACGAGGGAGAGGAAGAAACAGTGAAAAAGAGAAAGGGGAAATGAGGGAGAGGTTAGAGGTGGAAGTAAGTTGATATTATTTTATTTACATTCATTCTCATCAATTTGTTTGTGTCTGAAGACGAGGAACATTCTAAATCCTCTCATTCATCAGTGCTGACATTTCCCTTACTTCCTTTACAATGATAAAAGCAGCTTAGGCTTTTATGTAGGACTTAATAACAACCTACTATAAACTACACCTAGCTGTTATGTAGGACTTAATAACAGCCTACTATAAACTACACCTAGCTGTTATGTAGGACTTAATAACAGCCTACTATAAACTACACCTAGCTGTTATGTAGGACTTAATAACAGCCTACTATAAACTACACCTAGCTGTTATGTAGGACTTAATAACAACCTACTATAAACTACACCTAGCTGTTATGTGGGACTTAATAACAGCCTACTATAAACTACACCTAGCTGTTATGTAGGACTTAATAACAGCCTACTATAAACTACACCTAGCTGTTATGTGGGACTTAATAACAGCCTACTATAAACTACACCTAGCTGTTATGTAGGACTTAATAACAGCCTACTATAAACTACACCTAGCTGTTATGTGGGACTTAATAACAGCCTACTATAAACTACACCTAGCTGTTATGTGGGACTTAATAACAACCTACTATAAACTACACCTAGCTGTTATGTGGGACTTAATAACAACCTACTATAAACTACACCTAGCTGTTATGTGGGACTTAATAACAACCTACTATAAACTACACCTAGCTGTTATGTAGGACTTAATAACAGCCTACTATAAACTACACCTAGCTGTTATGTAGGACTTAATAACAGCCTACTATAAACTACACCTAGCTGTTATGTAGGACTTAATAACAACCTACTATAAACTACACCTAGCTGTTATGTGGGACTTAATAACAACCTACTATAAACTACACCTAGCTGTTATGTGGGACTTAATAACAGCCTACTATAAACTACACCTAGCTGTTATGTAGGACTTAATAACAGCCTACTATAAACTACACCTAGCTTTTATGTAGGACTTAATAACAGCCTACTATAAACTACACCTAGCTGTTATGTAGGACTTAATAACAACCTACTATAAACTACACCTAGCTGTTATGTGGGACTTAATAACAGCCTACTATAAACTACACCTAGCTGTTATGTAGGACTTAATAACAGCCTACTATAAACTACACCTAGCTGTTATGTAGGACTTAATAACAGCCTACTATAAACTACACCTAGCTGTTATGTAGGACTTAATAACAGCCTACTATAAACTACACCAAGCTGTTATGTAGGACTTAATAACAGCCTACTATAAACTACACCTAGCTGTTATGTGGGACTTAATAACAGCCTACTATAAACTACACCAAGCTGTTATGTAGGACTTAATAACAGCCTACTATAAACTACACCTAGCTGTTATGTAGGACTTAATAACAGCCTACTATAAACTACACCTAGCTGTTATGTAGGACTTAATAACAGCCTACTATAAACTACACCTAGCTGTTATGTAGGACTTAATAACAGCCTACTATAAACTACACCTAGCTGTTATGTAGGACTTAATAACAGCCTACTATAAACTACACCAAGCTGATTGCCTCACCCTCAATGCCTTAGGCCCCAACGCTCCACAGCACACACACAAACTTGCGCACACACACACTCACACATATTATACACACACACAAACACTTTAAGACTTTTCTTCTGTAATTACCGGAGTAAGCAGCAAGTTGTTTCCATTTAAATCATTTATTCAGTCCCAGCCCTGCTGAACTACCCTCCCCTCAACTTGAGAGGCTGAGAGGAAGGAAAACCGTACAACATAGAGCACTGAGGATAAGAAAATATGTGGGCTTTTGTCTGTAGAGCTCTCATGCAGAGGAAACATACTGATTTATTCTCCCAAACGAGATGTTAGCTTCATGAGTTAGGTGTATTGGGAGCAGTGCAGATATCCTTTCCGCCTTTCTTTTCTTATATACTCAATACCTGAGACATGACAGACGTGAGATTCTTGCCCTTAGAGATCATGTTACTCAATTAAATTGGGATCTCTATGTTCTTAGTTAGTTAAAACCCCTTAGATTCCAGAACACAGACTTGCCACGGTTCTCTGTCCTCCCTCTTTATCTGATCCATCCATCAAAGTAAAGCTCTGAGACCTTTCAGCAAAGGTTCCCAACACCGTATGTCTAAGCCTTCACCTTCGCTATGTCTGGCCACATACCGTTGACCAAGGCATATGGTCTGGTATTATAGTGTTTCTATACGGATGCCTTGGCACATTATCCAACTTTACTGACACATGCCCTGAAGTTCCATGTTGCTCTTTGGCTGAGATTTAAAGAATGAAACTATGGATGAGATGACATTTCCCTCTTATATTAAATGACCTCTAAGGTTCTTTGCTAAAGCTCTCAATGGATTTGTGTGTGTGTGTGTGTGTTTACGGTTTAATCCTGGATGCTGATTGGTTAAAACCGCTTTCCAGCCAGTGTCTACTCCAAAAGGCTATGATGTTGAAATGCCTATTTACTGTTCCATCTCCACTGTCTCATCAACCCAACCAGGCAGCAATTCACTGTCTCATCAACCCAACCAGGCAGCAATCCACTGTCTCATCAACCCAACCAGGCAGCAATCCACTGTCTCATCAACCCAACCAGGCAGCAATCCACTGTCTCATCAACCCAACCAGGCAGCAATCCACTGTCTCATCAACCCAACCAGGCAGCAATCCACTGTCTCATCAACCCAACCAGGCAATTTATAAACTTGATCTCCACTGTAATAAAAGCATCTCCCCTACTTTTAGACTAGCATTTGGTTTTCAACAGCGGAGATTTGTATAAACCTTGTTGTCTGTCTCTCCGACCTTGTGTCCAAATGAGACAGACAGCAAGTTGAGCTGGTTGTCATAGCAACATACAAAAACGTTCAGTTGACTGGCTAAATCAATACTTTGTTTGCGAAAAACTAAACTGGAAGAGTGGAACACTTCTTTTGATCTTTTTCTGCAGCAGATGAATGGGAGAGAGAGATAAGAGAACGTGATGGCAACACTCAGGCATGCAGATTTGGGGGATACTGCACTGAATGACCTAGAGAAATGCCACAACCAAGCAAACACTGTTAAGAATACAAGCTGAGCTGTGCGGTGCTTCGAGGACTGGCTAGCAGAGAAGAAAAAAGTGGAGTGGGATCAATCAATTTCTAAATGACCCAGCCTTCGGGAACAGTATCTGGCACTCCGAAGTGGGCTCAACCAGTTTCTAAATGACCCAGAATTCGGGAACAGTATCTGGCACTCCGAAGAGGGCTCAACCAGTTTCTAAACAACCCAGCCTTCGGGAACAGTATCTGGCACTCCGAAGTGAGATCAACCAGTTTCTAAATGCCCCAGCCATTGGGAACAGTATCTGGCACTCCGGAGTGGGCTGAAACCAGTTTCTAAATGCCCCAGCCTTCGGTCGCAGCTGGTGTCTTATGAAGGGCACCGAATTTACCATCTCAAATAATGTATCTCTGGGCAACATCAAAAAGCGAATACGGCAAGGAAAATATATCAAACAGCACACCAAAGGGGCTGGTTCAGAAAGTGTGGTTCAACCTCCAGTTACATCTGGGTCAAACTGTGGTTCTACCTCCAGTTACATCTGGGTCAAAGTGTGGTTCGACCTCCAGTTACATCTGGGTCAAACTGTGGTTCGACCTCCAGTTACATCTGGGTCAAAATGTGGTTCGACCTCCAGTTACATCTGGGTTTAAGTGGAAAATAAGGGAACAAACTCACTGCTCATTAAAACAGAGGAGAACGGTCTAAGGCAGGCTGTTCATACCCTGTTCATAACCTGTTCATTCTTACTGGAAAACAATATTATAATAACACATTCTCTCTCTCAGATACGCCACTCTCGCATATAACGAGGCCACGAAGAATCATCTAGACCCAAGGGAGAGGGGCAGGGAGTCCAAGATCTATGGAAATGTCCAGAGAATGCCCCTCGTTTTATCTCCACCCAAGGAGAGGAAAGTGTATCGGGGCCTCGATCTGGTACAAGTCAGAGACCATGGGTGTGAACTATCTGGCAGTTCAAGATCTGCAGGGCAGAGGGAACAACTACAGTCCAGAAACTGGCCAATGCTAGTTTAGAAGTGAGGGAGACTCAACACCTTCAACACCAACAAGGCTGAAGCAAGGCAGCAGCAGTACTAGTAGCACAGACTCTGACAGATATTTCAACCAATGCACCATCCAACAAAGACAATGTATGGTTCCACTGATTAAAATAGGTTCAAATGAATGTTATGCCTTTATTTATTTTGAGAACACATGTTCTATGCCAGGAGGAATTGTGCCTCATTAGCTCATTGTTATGGATGTATCCAAATACATGTCACTAGAAAACAGCTACTTTGCTGTTATTCTGGCTGCACTGTTTGGTATGACAGTGTTACCCATAGTTGGCTACCTGTAGCTAGCAAGGGAGTTATCAGGCAGCATGGCAACGGAACATCTCCAACAAACGACAATAGATACAGAACAAAAATACTGGGTCGTGTCTCTGGCAACCTGACTGATAAAATGAACAACCAGCCGGCTTGGGTAGCGACCCTAGATTTGTGTCGGGACTATACTGTATATCGTGGAAGGATTAAATAGTATGAATAAATGAATCAAAATACATTTTTTAATGAAAATATGTCAATCATTATTTGAATAAATTGGTAATCCATTGTATAAAAGTGATAATGCCCTGGAAGCTGGTGTGTGTGTGTGTGTGTGTGTGTGTACCTGTGTTACTACGGAGATATAGGATGGTTTTATTTGTGAGAGTTCATGGCTGTGAGCTGGTGCAGAAGCCCTCTAATCCCACTGCAATCACTTCATGGCTGATTAAAACCATGGAGCCACGGATGGCGGCAGGAGGATGAGAGGGAGGAGGAGGAGGAGGAGGAGGAGGAGAGATGGAGGGAGGAGGAGGAGGAGGAGGGAGGAGAAGGAGGAGGAGGAGGAGAGATGGAGGGAGGAGGAGGAGGAAGGAGAAGGAGGAGGAGGAAAGATGGAGGGAGGAGAAGGAGGAGGAGGAAAGATGGAGGGAGGAGGAGGAGGAAGAGGAGGAGGAGAGATGGAGGGAGGAGGAGGAGGAAGAGGAGGAGGAGAGATGGAGGGAGGAGGAGGAGGAGGAGGAGGAGGAGGAGGAGGAGGGAGGAGAAGGAGGAGGAGGAAAGATGGAGGGAGGAGAAGGAGGAGGAGGAAAGATGGAGGGAGGAGGAGGAGGAAGAGGAGGAGGAGAGATGGAGGGAGGAGGAGGAGGAAGAGGAGGAGGAGAGATGGAGGGAGGAGGAGGAGGAGGAGGAGGAGGAGGAGGAGGAGGAAAGATGGAGGGACAAAAGATAGCTTGTCAGTGTCCTTCACACATTACATCACAATCCTAAAGTTTGGAGCAAAGAAAAGCATAATAACAAACACACGCAAACAAAAACATTTTCCTTTAATCATTTCACACAAGCAGTCAGGCACCCAGCTGCAGAGTCTCAGAGAGAGGGGGGGATAAGTTAGGGAGGAGGAGAGGAGGAGATGTGTGTGTGTGTGTGTGTGACACTCATTGAGTAAGGTCAGAGAGAGACAGAGACAGAGAATGTGATCGTTATCTAATATCACACCAGGTGTTTCTTGCTGTGTTGGTTCATGAGGCCCATAGTGTTGTGTTCTGTATCTAACACAACATTCATCATCATCATCACCAGCCCAGCTAATGAAGAACATCGTCTGAGGACCAGACTAGTGCACCGAGGAGCGAGGGAGGGTAGGGAGACAGACACACGCACACATGTCTTCAGGCATACACACACCAGCCACACACACATTTACACAACACATACACCTTCATACACTGAGGAAGGAAAGAGATGCACACACACACACACACACACACACACACACACACACACACACACACACACACACACACACACACCAGAGTGACGTTGGTCTAATGGGGCCTGAACGGTAGCTGCTTAACGAGGAGTGCTAACAGGTGCTCCTCATTAAGGCCAGAAGAGAGGAGGAGCTGAGAGAGAGAAGAAAATCAGTGGGAAAAGAAGAGCAAAGCAAATGATGCGCTGATATTCCCGTCTCATCATTAGTGTTTGCTGGAATGGTGTTATTGAAGACTCTCCCTCTCCATCTCCTCCTCTCCCTCTCTCCTCCTCTCCCTCTCTCCTCCTCTCCATCTCCCTCTCTCCTCCTCTCCCTCTCCTCCCCCTCTCTCCTCCTCTCCCTCTCTCCTCCTCTCCCTCTCTCCTCCTCTCCATCTCCTCCTCTCCCTCTCCTCCTCTCCTCCTCTCCCTCTCCTCCTCTCCTCCTCTCCCTCTCTCCTTCTCTCACTCTCCTCCTCTCCCTCTCTCCTCCTCTCCCTCTCTCCTCCTCTCCCTCTGTCCCTCTCCTCCCCCTCTCTCCTCCTCTCCCTCTCCATCCCTCTCTCTCTCTCTCGCTCTCTCTGTAGATCCAGTCTCTCTCTCTGTAGATCCAGTCTCTCTCTCTGTAGATCCAGTCTCTCTCTCTGTAGATCCAGTCTCTCTCTCTGTAGATCTAGTCTCTCTCTCTGTAGATCCAGTCTCTCTTTCTGTAGATCCAGTCTCTCTCTCTGTAGATCCAGTCTCTCTCTCTGTAGATCCAGTCTCTCTCTCTGTAGATCCAGTCTCTCTCTCTGTAGATCCAGTCTCTCTCTCTGTAGATCCAGTCTCTCTTTCTGTAGATCCAGTCTCTCTCTCTGTAGATCCAGTCTCTCTCTCTGTAGATCCAGTCTCTCTCTCTGTAGATCCAGTCTCTCTCTCTGTAGATCCAGTCTCTCTCTCTGTAGATCCAGTCTCTCTCTCTGTAGATCCAGTCTCTCTCTCTGTAGATCCAGTCTCTCTCTCTGTAGATCCAGTCTCTCTCTCTGTAGATCCAGTCTCTCTCTCTGTAGATCCAGTCTCTCTCTCTGTAGATCCAGTCTCTCTCTCTGTAGATCCAGTCTCTCTCTCTGTAGATCCAGTCTCTCTCTCTGTAGATCCAGTCTCTCTCTCTGTAGATCCAGTCTCTCTCTCTGTGGATCCAGTCTCTCTCTCTGTAGATCCAGTCTCTCTCTCTGTAGATCCAGTCTCTCTCTCTATAGATCCAGTCTCTCTTTCTGTAGATCCAGTCTCTCTTTCTGTAGATCCAGTCTCTCTTTCTGTAGATCCAGTCTCTCTCTCTGTAGATCCAGTCTCTCTCTCTGTAGATCCAGTCTCTCTCTCTGTAGATCCAGTCTCTCTCTCTGTAGATCCAGTCTCTCTCTGTGTGTGTGTGTGTGTGTGTGTGTGTGTGTGTGTATGTGTGTGTGTGTGTGTGTGTGTGTGTGTGTGTGTGTATTGCCATGTTGAGTGTGTTTGTCCTGTGTGTGTGTGTGTGTGTGTGTGTGTGTATTGCCATGTTGAGTGTGTGAGTCATGAGTGTGTGTGTGTGTGTGTGTGTGTATTACCATGTTGAGTGTGTTTGTCCTGTGTGTGTGTGTGTGTGTGTGTGTGTGTGTGTGTGTGTGTGTATTGCCATGTTGAGTGTGTGTGTCATGTGTGTGTGTGTGTGTGTGTGTTACCATGTTGAGTGTGTGTGTGTGTGTGTGTTACCATGTTGAGTGTGTGTGTGTTACCATGTTGAGTGTGTGTGTGTGTGTGTGTTACCATGTTGAGTGTGTGTGTGTGTTACCATGTTGAGTGTGTGTGTGTTACCATGTTGAGTGTGTGTGTGTGTTACCATGTTGAGTGTGTGTGTGTTACCATGTTGAGTGTGTGTGTGTGTGTTACCATGTTGAGTGTGTGTTTGTTACCATGTTGAGTGTGTGTGTGTGTGTGTGTTACCATGTTGAGTGTGTGTGTGTTACCATGTTGAGTGTGTGTGTGTGTGTGTGTGTATTACCATGTTGAGTGTGTGTGTGTGTGTTACCATGTTGAGTGTGTGTGTGTGTGTGTGTTACCACGTTGAGTGTGTGTGTGTGTTACCATGTTGAGTGTGTGTGTGTTACCATGTTGAGTGTGTGTGTGTGTGTGTGTTACCATGTTGAGTGTGTGATGAGTCAGGGAAGTGACAGGACATTCTGCTGGTCTCTCAGACTCTCCTCCTCCTCATCTGAATGACCCTCGCTGGCTCCAAGCCTGCAATATCAATGAGACCAATCAGAGAGGGTGGAACATAAACGATAACCAATTGGAGGGAGTGTAATATAAAAGGCACCAATCAGAGTGAGCGACACATCAAAGGGGAACCAATGGGTTGAGGAGGATTTCCTGGAAGCTGTTGAAACGGGCTCAGTGGCCTGCCTCGGTGCACAGCACAGCCTTCTGGCCATGAATGAAACATGAGCTTGGTCACGGTTACACAACATTCATGAATACTGCTCAAAGCTCCTTCATATTCACGTTCATACCTTTGATTGATATTCACATACGTTGAAGTGTGTGTGTGTATGCGTGCGTTCAACCCCTGGAAAGTTCTCTTTTCTTTTACATATTTGGACAGATGGAAATGTAATCTTCACTTCAACACTATTGACAGTTAAAGGTTAGCCAATTTAACAAATCACACAAAAAAAAAACTGAAAATGTTAGGAAATTAAAATCAACAAAAATGCCTTTTCCTTCTGGGGAGAAAGTTAGTTCAGCCCTACCTTTACCATCACATACAGTTAGTACAGCCCTACCTTTACCATCACATACAGTTAGTACAGCCCTACCTTTACCATCACATACAGTTAGTACAGCCCTACCTTTACCATCACATACAGTTAGTTCACCCCTACCTTTACCATCACATACAGTTAGTTCACCCCTACCTTTACCATCACATACAGTTAGTTCACCCCTACCTTTACCATCACATACAGTTAGTTCACCCCTACCTTTACCATCACATACAGTTAGTACAGCCCTACCTTTACCATCACATACAGTTAGTTCACCCCTACCTTTACCATCACATAAAGTTAGTTCAGCCCTACCTTTACCATCACATACAGTTAGTTCACCCCTACCTTTACCATCACATACAGTTAGTTCACCCCTACCTTTACCATCACATACAGTTAGTTCACCCCTACCTTTACCATCACATACAGTTAGTACACCCCTACCTTTACCATCACATACAGTTAGTTCACCCCTACCTTTACCATCACATACAGTTAGTTCACCCCTACCTTTACCATCACATACAGTTAGTTCACCCCTACCTTTACCATCACATACAGTTAGTTCACCCCTACCTTTACCATCACATACAGTTAGTTCACCCCTACCTTTACCATCACATACAGTTAGTTCACCCCTACCTTTACCATCACATACAGTTAGTTCACCCCTACCTTTACCATCACATACAGTTAGTACAGCCCTACCTTTACCATCACATACAGTTAGTTCACCCCTACCTTTACCATCACATACAGTTAGTTCAGCCCTACCTTTACCATCACATACAGTTAGTTCACCCCTACCTTTACCATCACATACAGTTAGTTCACCCCTACCTTTACCATCACATACAGTTAGTTCACCCCTACCTTTACCATCACATACAGTTAGTTCACCCCTACCTTTACCATCACATACAGTTAGTTCAGCCCTACCTTTACCATCACATACAGTTAGTTCACCCCTACCTTTACCATCACATACAGTTAGTTCACCCCTACCTTTACCATCACATACAGTTAGTTCAGCCCTACCTTTACCATCACATACAGTTAGTTCACCCCTACCTTTACCATCACATACAGTTAGTACACCCCTACCTTTACCATCACATACAGTTAGTACACCTCTACCTTTACCATCACATACAGTTAGTACACCCCTACCTTTACCATCACATACAGTTAGTTCACCCCTACCTTTACCATCACATACAGTTAGTTCAGCCCTACCTTTACCATCACATACAGTTAGTTCAGCCCTACCTTTACCATCACATACAGTTAGTTCAGCCCTACCTTTACCATCACATACAGTTAGTTCAGCCCTACCTTTACCATCACATACAGTTAGTTCACCCCTACCTTTACCATCACATACAGTTAGTACACCCCTACCTTTACCATCACATACAGTTAGTTCAGCCCTACCTTTACCATCACATACAGTTAGTTCAGCCCTACCTTTACCATCACATACAGTTAGTTCACCCCTACCTTTACCATCACATACAGTTAGTTCAGCCCTACCTTTACCATCACATACAGTTAGTTCACCCCTACCTTTACCATCACATACAGTTAGTTCACCCATACCTTTACCATCACATACAGTTAGTACACCCCTACCTTTACCATCACATACAGTTAGTACAGCCCTACCTTTACCATCACATACAGTTAGTTCAGCCCTACCTTTACCATCACATACAGTTAGTACAGCCCTACCTTTACCATCACATACAGTTAGTTCACCCCTACCTTTACCATCACATACAGTTAGTTCAGCCCTACCTTTACCATCACATACAGTTAGTACAGCCCTACCTTTACCATCACATACAGTTAGTACACCCCTACCTTTACCATCACATACAGTTAGTACAGCCCTACCTTTACCATCACATACAGTTAGTTCACCCCTACCTTCACCATCACATACAGTTAGTTCACCCCTACCTTTACCATCACATACAGTTAGTTCACCCCTACCTTTACCATCACATACAGTTAGTTCACCCCTACCTTTACCATCACATACAGTTAGTTCACCCCTACCTTTACCATCACATACAGTTAGTTCACCCCTACCTTTACCATCACATACAGTTAGTACAGCCCTACCTTTACCATCACATACAGTTAGTACAGCCCTACCTTTACCATCACATACAGTTAGTACAGCCCTACCTTTACCATCACATACAGTTAGTACACCCCTACCTTTACCATCACATACAGTTAGTACAGCCCTACCTTTACCATCACATACAGTTAGTACAGCCCTACCTTTACCATCACATACAGTTAGTTCACCCCTACCTTTACCATCACATACAGTTAGTTCACCCCTACCTTTACCATCACATAAAGTTAGTACACCCCTACCTTTACCATCACATACAGTTAGTTCACCCCTACCTTTACCATCACATACAGTTAGTACAGCCCTACCTTTACCATCACATACAGTTAGTTCACCCCTACCTTTACCATCACATACAGTTAGTTCACCACTACCTTTACCATCACATACAGTTAGTACAGCCCTACCTTTACCATCACATACAGTTAGTACAGCCCTACCTTTACCATCACATAAAATGGATAACATTTGAATTAGGTACCAAAACAAGTGCAAATGATTTCTCAGTAAGACAAAAATAATGGTGTTCCAAAAAAGGTCCAGTTGCCAGGACCAGACAGACAGAGAGAGAAAGAGACAGAGAGAGAAAGAGACAGAGACAGAGACAGAGACAGAGACAGAGAGAGAGACAGAGACAGAGACAGAGACAGAGAGAGAGAGAGAGAGAGAGAGAGAGAGAGAGACAGAGAGACAGAGAGAGAGAGAGAGAGAGACAGAGAGAGAAGAAAGAGAATGAGAGTGTGGATAACTGGGGCCCAATGGAAAGAACAGGAAAGTGTTGGTGAAGGCTTTAAGGTGCTGAGAACACAGTGTAGTGTGTCTTAATCTTGTTATTACACGTCTCTGTGTGAGCCACAGCACTCAACTCTGTATAGAGCCTAGAGCGCAGATTACAACCTCTAATCACAGACATACACACACATATTACTTATGTGGACATACACATTTTGGAAGAATCTAAAAACATAGAAGTATCCGCACAGACACACAGACACACAGACAGATGTAACAGTGGTGAGGGGAGCAGACACACAGACAGATGTAACAGTGGTGAGGGGAGCAGAAACACAGACAGATGTAACAGTGGTGAGGGGAGCAGACACACAGACAGATGTAACAGTGGTGAGGGGAGCAGACACACAGACAGATGTAACAGTGGTGAGGGGAGCAGACACACAGACAGATGTAACAGTGGTGAGGGGAGCAGACACACAGACAGATGTAACAGTGGTGAGGGGAGCAGACACACAGACAGATGTAACAGTGGTGAGGGGAGCAGACACACAGACAGATGTAACAGTGGTGAGGGGAGCAGACACACAGACAGATGTAACAGTGGTGAGGGGAGCAGACACACAGACAGATGTAACAGTGGTGAGGGGAGCAGACACACAGACAGATGTAACAGTGGTGAGGGGAGCAGACACACAGACATATGTAACAGTGGTGAGGGGAGCAGACACACAGACAGATGTAACAGTGGTGAGGGGAGCAGACACACAGACAGATGTAACAGTGGTGAGGGGAGCAGACACACAGACAGATGTAACAGTGGTGAGGGGAGCAGACACACAGACAGATGTAACAGTGGTGAGGGGAGCAGACACGCAGACAGATGTAACAGTGGTTAGGGGATTAGACACACAGACAGATGTAACAGTGGTGAGGGGAGCAGACACACAGACAGATGTAACAGTGGTGAGGGGAGCAGACACACAGACAGATGTAACAGTGGTGAGGGGAGCAGACACACAGACAGATGTAACAGTGGTGAGGGGAGCAGACACACAGACAGATGTAACAGTGGTGAGGGGAGCAGACACACAGACAGATGTAACAGTGGTGAGGGGAGCAGACACACAGACAGATGTAACAGTGGTGAGGGGAGCAGAAACACAGACAGATGTAACAGTGGTGAGGGGAGCAGACACACAGACAGATGTAACAGTGGTGAGGGGAGCAGACACACAGACAGATGTAACAGTGGTGAGGGGAGCAGACACACAGACAGATGTAACAGTGGTGAGGGGAGCAGACACACAGACAGATGTAACAGTGGTGAGGGGAGCAGACACACAGACAGATGTAACAGTGGTGAGGGGAGCAGACACACAGACAGATGTAACAGTGGTGAGGGGAGCAGACACACAGACAGATGTAACAGTGGTGAGGGGAGCAGACACACAGACAGATGTAACAGTGGTGAGGGGAGCAGACACACAGACAGATGTAACAGTGGTGAGGGGAGCAGAGGGATAGGCTCACACTGAACATGCTGGCCATACTAAAGCCTTTCTATTACACAATTAATGTGACCAATGGAACGAGGGATTACACACTGCCTCGAACAACAGGATGGAGAGAGAGAGCGAGAGAGAGAAAGGGAGAGAGAGAGAGAGAGAGAGAAAGAGAGAGAGAGAAAGGGCGAGAGAGAGAGAGAGGGAGGGTAAAAAGAGAGGGATGAACACAACCCATCCACATGCTTCGCCCTCTCCCTAACAAACACACACACAACCATAGCAATTCCATCACAGAATAACTAAACAGACACTCAAAGAAAAAGCAACACACACACACACACACACACATAAACACTGCTAATGCTATTCTGTATAGTAAACTAAGCCAAACGATGACAGTGGTCAGACAGTAGAACATAGCTTTAAGAGAAGGAACGTACAGAGTCAACTACTTTTTAATCTTGGCCATAAACATGCTGCTCACAGGCCCATGAACACACACACACACAGACGTGCCATGCAAACACAAACTAATTACTGGGGCAGGGGGAGGGGCAGTGTGTATGCATGTGTGTGTGTTGTTTTAATGACTCAGCAGGCAGAATGCTAACGAAGCACCATCTCTAACGAGCTGCAGCTAATGAGTGACTGGTCCCCATGGAAACGGATATACAGTATATACCTACCAGAGCGAGCCCCGCCTCCTGACACGCCCTTCTGTTTCAGCTCCACCCCCCACAGAGGGGGACAC
>CM042379.1:30221780-30239280 GCA_023634145.1 Thymallus thymallus
AGGGGTGAGAGAGAAAGAGCGAGAGAGAGAGAGAGAGAGAGAGAGAGAGCGAGAGAGAGAGAGCGAGAGATGGTTTGCAAAGGAACTGTAGTGATTTGATTAGCAGCAGGAGGTATTAGCCTTGTCACAACGTAAACAGATTACCTCAGTGTTTCTGAGCTGCTAGAGAGGTGATGAGAGGAGAGGACACACTCTTGGACGAACTCCCAATCCTCTCCCTCCCCGTGTGTATGTGACTGATAGCGCAGTATAATCTCTTTATGAAACCTGCGTTGTTGGTGCCAGGAAAACGTATCCATATGCAGGAATCTGAGCTGCATTAATTGCAGGTTAAATTGAGTTCTGTGTGTCTGAGGGTAAATATGAGACAAGCCAACACAGATTTATGAGGAGGAGAGGATAAACAGAGATGAGCTCTACTCCTGGGGGTCAAATCACAGAGCAAGTGAGTTAGCCAGAAAACTCTTACAAAGACACAAACAAATCTATATTTCCTAGCTCATAAAGAAGGACAAACTTGAAATGGACATTGCATTTTTAACTCTTCACTCTTAGGAACCAGGCTTGAACTGCTTATGATCTATAGAATATTGAGGTTAAGTTTGCAGGCTAACTCATTTATCAGCTTATGATCTATAGAATATTAAGGTTAAGTTTGCAGGCTAACTCATTTATCAGCTTATGATCTATAGAATATTAAGGTTAAGTTTGCAGGCTAACTCATTCATCCCACCCAAGGACTAGATATCTCCTTTGCATTACCACTACACACACAGACAACAGAGAGACCGCTCATACCAGAGAGAAAGAGAGAGAGAGAGAGAGAGAGAGACCAGTGACAAAACAATCAAACAGAACACAGTGTTGCTCTCACCTTTCAGATCAGTGAAGGTAAGCAGACACAACCTGTAGTATGTATTCCTAGTGTATTTGTCTTGGAACTATTGGCACACGTTCAAATTCTAAATTTGAAACCCAGTTTATGGAAGTATGGCGCTGAGGAGATTGAACACATCTTGAACATACTGTATTCATTCAGACATGGTCACAGTGTGACTTGCAGATAAGATAGCTAGCCCTGTAACATGCTGCCCTGTACTTTACTGACACATTGAAGACAAATCAACTAATTTTCTGACAATAAACTCTACACTACTTTCAGACAGAGAGATAAAGAGAGACAGAAAGAGTTGAGAGTTGAGAGTTGAGAGTTGAGAGTTGAGAGAGAGAGAGAGAGAGAGAGAGAGAGAGAGAGAGAGAGAGAGAGAGAGAGCGCGAGAGAGAGAGATGAGGACTGATACGGAAAGCGAGAGACTCATAAAACCTGTTGGATCATAGCCCTTCTGAAAAAAGAGGAGGCAGATGGAGGGATGGATGGAGACATAAATGAGAGTGTTGTCAAGGTGATATCCCTCCTCTAACCTTTCTCTTCCATTAACTTTGGAGCTTAACGATCATGGCAAACGTATGGCTCTGTTTGACCAGTGTGTGTCGTGAAAAGGACTGTTCCAAGGGGTTTTATGAAGGGCACTGCTCCCTTAAAACATGGGCTTTCTTGCCAAAAATCTGAGTTAAACGATGATTACAAATGACCAACCCATATTAAGTTGTTTTTTACCAAGATGACTGGAGACAAGTGGGTTATAGCTGATCTGTATTGAAAGCCTGCACACCCAAAGCTGCACAGTGTGCATCATTCTGTCTTATTGTTAACTCATCTTACTAGCATGTCTGTCTCTGAATGCATTTGTGGAGAGAGAGGGGGGGGGGGGGTTGGGGGGTCCATTATGATGATAAAATAGAGGTGTAAGACAGACATTATCTCTAATCATACCACCCAAGGTATGTCTTGGTATACTGTATAGCAGGGGTATTCATTCATTGATTCGTGTTTGGCGCCGCCCTGCTGGTCGCCTGTTAAGCAGCTCCCGTTGTTCGTGCATAAATTGTTGTTTTAGTTCATTCTCTTTTCTTGAGTTTTTTTTTTGCTACAGTTGAACTATAATAGTATAATAGTTCAGGATTATGGATTTTCTCGCAGCTGAACGTCGACAGGAGTCGTCAACTATTATTATTTACAACAGAGCCCAGCTCCTGGATTTAGCCCACGCAGCGCTGCTGCTCCCCAGGGAAAAGTTTGATATTCCGGACGAATTGAAAAGACGACGCCGTGGACGCAGGGCGGGATTGAAATGTAAGGCAAAGCGGAGGAGGTTCAAGTACAAGCCGGCTATACCGTCTATTATTATGGGCAATGTGAGGTGTCTACATAACAAGATGGATGAGTTAGAGGGACTTGTTCGTGGACAAAGGATTTATCGTGAAACGAGCCTAATGTGTTTTACTGAGACTTGGCTGAACGATAACATCCCCATACAGAACGTCACTATCGACGGTTTCCAGACCATCAGAGCGGACAGGGATCGCGTCTCTTCCGGTAAGAGTAAGGGTGGTGGGCTGGCTTTATTAGTTAACAACAGATGGTGTCATCCGAACCATATTACTCTTAAGGAAAAGTTTTGTAGCCCGGACATTGAGCTGTTAGCCGTTAGCCTGAGACCCTACTATTTACCGAGGGAATTCACGGCGGCCATTGCTGTTATTGTTTACATCCCGCCCTCCGCTGACGCAAACGCAGCGTGTGACGTCATCCACTCTGTTATCGCGAGGTTACAGACAGCGCATCCCAGTGCTTTCTTTGCCATTTCGGGGGATTTTAACCATGCATCTCTCTCTTCAACGCTGCCCACGTTCAAACAGTTTGTGAAGTGCCCAACCAGGAATAATAAAACTCTGGACTTGTTATATGCTAATGTGAAGGATGCATACAACTCCACTGCACTCCCTCCCCTCGGTAGATCGGATCACAACCTTGTCCACCTCACCCCACTCTACAGGCCTCTGGTCCAACAGCAGCCTGCAACCACCAGGACTATTAGGAGATGGTCCCCGGAGGCGAATGAGGCCCTACAGGACTGTTTTGAAACAACAGACTGGGATGTGCTCTGTGAGGCTCATGGGGAGGACATCGATGGACTCACTGACTGCATAACAGACTATATTAAATTTTTGTGTAGACAACACTGTACCCACCAGGAAGGTACGCTGTTTCCCAAACAATAAACCCTGGGTCACCAGCGACCTGAAGGCCCTGCTGAATGAGAAGAAGAGGGCCTTCAAGGAGAGGGACAAGGACAAATTGAAATGCGTCCAGAGGGAGCTGAAGTTGCGGATTGCTGAGGGGAAGAGAGTGTATAAGGAGAAGATGGAGGACAAGCTGAGGCAGAGCCAGGTGAGAGAGGTGTGGAAGGGTATGAGAAATATCACTGGCTTCAAAAAGTCAAACAGTGGGCAGACGGAGGGGACCCAGGACAGAGCCAATGAGTTGAACCAATTTTTTAACAGGTTTGATACTGGCCCTGTCCACCTGCCCTCCAGCTCCCCAGACCACACACCCTCACGGCTGTCCCACCCCCACTTTGCTCACAGCACCTCTGCTGAGACAATCAGTGACCCCACCTCCGCCCCTGCTCCCCCTGGACTGATCCTCAACACCCCCCTTCCCCCCACCTCCCCACCTGGGCTGGCTTTCACCACCAACCAAGTGAAGAGAGAGCTGGAGAGACTACATCAGTGGAAAGCGGCGGGCCCTGATGGCATCAGCCCAAGAGTGCTTAGGGTCTGTGCTGACCAACTGTGTGGAATACTCCAGCGTCTTTTCAACCTTAGCCTGAGCCTAGAAAGGGTCCCTGTGCTGTGGAAAACATCCTGCCTCGTCCCAGTGCCCAAGAAGGCACACCCCACTGTCCTGAATGACTTCAGACCTGTAGCGCTAACATCCCACATCATGAAGACCCTGGAAAGGTTAGTCCTCGCTCACCTCAGACCCCTGGTGTGTTCATCAATGGACCCCCTGCAGTTTGCATACCAGCGCAACATCGGGGTGGATGATGCAATCATCTACCTTCTGCAGAGGGCCTACTCTCACCTGGACAACGCAGGTTGCACTGTGAGGGTTATGTTTTTTGACTTCTCCAGTGCCTTCAATACCATTCAGCCCCTGCTACTGGGTGAGAAGATGAGGAGGATGAAAGTGGAAGCACCCTTAGTCTCCTGGGTCACGGACTACCTGACCGGAAGGCCACAATTTGTGCGACTACAGAGCTGTGTTTCAGAACGGGCAGTTAGCAACACAGGGGCCCCCCAGGGAACGGTCCTGTCCCCCTTCCTGTTCACCCTCTACACCTCAGACTTCAGATATAACTCTGAAACATGCCACCTACAGAAGTTCTCGGATGACTCTGCTATTGTAGGGTGCATCAGGGGTGGGCAGGAGGAGGAGTACAGGAGCACAATCAGTGACTTTGTGTTGTGGTGTGAGCAGAACCACCTTCAGCTCAACATCAGCAAAACAAAGGAGATGGTGGTGGACTTCAGGAGAACCAAGGCACAACTGACTGCAGTCCCTATACAGGGGATGGATGTGGAAATGGTTGGGTCATACAAGTTCCTGGGAGCTCATATGGACAACAGGCTGGAATGGGCCGGTAACACCGGGGCCCTGTTCAAAAAGGGCCAGAGCCGACTCTACTTTCTGAGGAGGCTCAGGTCCTTCAACGTGTGCAGTAAACTACTGCATACCTTCTACCAGTCATCTTTTTTGCAGTGGTGTGCTGGGGAGCAAACATCAAAGCCGGTGATGCTTCTCGGGTAAATAAGCTGATCAGGAAGGCTAGCTCTGTCCTGGGGATGAGCCTTGACACTCTAGAGGAGGTGGCGGAGAGACGGATCCTGGCCAAACTGCTGGCCATCATGGACAACGTCACCCACCCTCTGCACGCTATGGTTATGACGCAGAGGAGCACTTTCAGTCACAGACTGATCCCACCACGGTGTGCCAGAGAGCACTACAGGAGGTCCTTCCTGCCGGCGGCTATTATTTTTATTTTTTTATTTTTTATTTCACCTTTATTTAACCAGGTAGGTCAGTTGAGAACAAGTTCTCATTTGCAACTGCGACCTGGCCAAGACAAAGCAAAGCAGTGCGACAAATAACAACACAGAGTTACACATTAAACAAACAGTCAAAAAAACACAATAGAAAATCTATAAACAGAGTGCAAAATGTAGTGCAAAAATGCAGTAAGGTTGGGAGGTAGGACAATAAATAGACTATAGAGTAGAAATAAATTACAGAATTATCATCATTAACACAGGAATGAAGGATGTGCAAATTATGATGTGCAAATAGAGATACTGGAGTGCAAGATTAGTGAAAAATAAACAAAAATAAAATATGGGGATGAGGTAGTAGTGTGGGCTATTTACAGAAGGGCTATATACAGGTGCAGCGATCGATAAGCAGCTTTGACAGCTGATGCTTAAAGGTATTGAGGGAGATAGGAACCTCTAGCTTCAATGATTTTTGCAATTCGTTCCAGTCATTGGCAGCAGCGAACTGGAAGGAATGGCGGCCAAAGGAGGTGTTGGCTTTGGGGGTGACCAGTGAGATATACCTGCTGGAGCGCATGCTACGGGTGGGTGTTGCTATGGTGACCAGTGAGCTGAGATAGGGCGGGGATTTACCTAATAAAGACTTATAGATGACCTGGAGCCAGTGGGTTTGGCGACGAATGTATAGTGAAGGCCAGCCAACGAGAGCATACAGGTCGCAGTGGTGGGTAGTGTAAGGGGCTTTGGTGACAAAACGGATGGCACTATGATAGACTACATCCAATTTGCTAAGTAGAGTGTTGGAGGCTAGTTTGTAAATGACATCGCCAAAATCAAGGATCGGTAGGATAGTCAGTTTTACAAGGGCATGTTTGGCAGCATGAGTGAAGGAGGCTCTGTTGCGAAATAGGAAGCCAATTCTGGATTTAATTTTGGATTGGAGATGGTTGATGTGAGTCTGGAAGTTGAGTTTATAGTCTAACCAGATGCCTAGGTATTTGTAGGTGTCCACGTATTCTAATTCGGATCCGTCGAGAGTAGTGATGATAGTCCGGTGGGCGGGTGCTGGCATTGTTCGATAGAAAAGCATGCACTTAGTTTTACTAGCGTTTAAGAGCAGTTGTAGGCCACGGAAGGAGTGTTGTATGGCATTGAAGCTTGATTGAAGGTTAGTAAACACAGTATCCAAAGAGGGTCCAGTTGTATACAGAATGGTGTCATCTGCGTAGAGATGGATGAGAGAGTCACCAGCAGCGAGAGCAACATCGTTGATATATATAGAGAAAAGGGTTGGCCCAAGAATTGAACCCTGTGGCACCCCCATAGAGACTGCCAGAGGATCGGACAATAGGCCCTCCGATTTGACACACTGAACTCTGTCTGCAAAGTAGTTAGAGAACCAAGCAAGGCAGTCACTTGAGAAACCAAGGCTGTTGAGTCTGCCAATAAGAATGCGGTGATTGACAGAGTCGAAAGCCTTAGCCAGGTCGATGAAAACGGCTGCACAGTACTGTCTTTTATCGATGGCGGTTATGATATCGTTCAGTACCTTGAGCGTAGCTGAGGTGCACCCATGACCAGCTCGGAAACCAGATTGCACAGCAGAGAAGGTACGGTGGGATTCGAAGTGGTCAGTTATCTGTTTGTTAACTTGGCTTTCGAAAACTTTAGAAAGGCAGGGCAGGATGGATATTGGTCTATAACAGTTTGGGTCTAGAGTGTCTCCTCCTTTGAAGAGGGGGATGACCGCGGCAGCTTTCCAATCTCTAGGGATCTCAGACGATACGAAAGAGAGGTTGAACAGGCTAGTGATAGGTGTTGCAACAATTTTGGCTGATAATTTCAGAAAGAGAGGGTCCAGATTATCTAGCCCAGCAGATTTGTAGGGGTCCAGACTTAGCAGCTCTTTCAGAACATCAGCTGTCAGGATTTGGGTGAAGGAGAAGCGGGGGGGGCTTGGGCAAGTAGCTGCCGGGGGTGCAGAGCTGTTGACCGGGGTAGGGGTAGTCAGATGGAAAGCATGGCCAGCCGTAGCAAAATGCTTATTGAAATTTTCAATAATCGTGGATTTATCGGTGGTAACAGTGTTTCCGAGCCTCAGTGCAGTGGGCAACTGGGAGGAGGTGCTCTTATTCTCCATGGACTTTACAGTGTCCCAGAACTTTTTGGAGTTAGTACTACAGGAAGCAAATTTCTGTTTGAAAAAGCTGGCCTTTGCTTTCCTAACTGACTGGGTGTACTTGTTCCTGACTTCCCTGAATAGCTGCATATCGCGGGGGCTATTCGATGCTAATGCAGTGCGCCACAGGATGTTTTTGTGTTGGTCTAGTGCAGTCAAGTCTGGGGTGAACCAAGGGCTATATCTATTCTTAGTTCTACATTTTTTAAAAGGGGCATGCTTATTTAGGATGGTGAGGAAAGCACTTTTAAAGAACAACCAGGCGTCCTCTACTGACGGGATGAGGTCAATATCCTTCCAGGATACCTGGGCCAGATCGAATAGAAAGGCCTGCTCGCAAAAGTGTTTTAGGGAGCGTTTGACAGTGATAAGGGGTGGTCGTTTGGCCGCTGACCCATTGCGAACACAGGCGATGAGGCAGTGATCGCTGAGATCCTGGTTGAAAACAGAGGAGGTGTATTTGGAGGGCAAGTTAGTCAGGATGATATCAATAATGGTACCCATGTTTACGGATTTTGGGTTGTACCTGGTGGGTTCCTTGATAATTTGTGTGAGATTGAGGGCATCTATCTTAGATTGAAAGACAGCCGGGGTGTTAAGCATATCCCAGTTTAAGTCACCTAACAGTACAAACTCTGAAGATAGATGGGGGGCAATCAATTCACATATGGAGTCCAGGGCACAGCTGGGGGCTGAGGGGGGTCTGTAACAGGCGGCAACAGTGAGAGACTTATTTCTGGATAGGTGGATTTTTAAAAGTAGAAGCTCAAACTGTTTGGGCACAGACCTGGACAGTATGACAGAACTCTGCAGGTTATCTCTGCAGTAGATTGCAACTCCACCTCCTTTGGCAGTTCTATCTTGACGGGAAATGTTGTAGTTGGGGATGGAAATTTCTGAATTTTTGGTGGCCTTCCTAAGCCAGGATTCAGACACAGCTAGGACATCCGGGTTGGCGGAGTGTGCTAATGCAGTGAATAAATCAAACTTAGGGAGGAGGCTTCTAATGTTAACATGCATGAAACCAAGGCTTTTACGGTTACAGAAATCAACAAATGAGAGCGCCTGGGGAATAGGTGTAGTACTGGGGGCTACAGGACCTGGGTTTACCTCTACATCACCAGAGGAACAGAGGAGTAATAGAATTAGTATTCGACTAAGGACTTTAAGAACTGGACGTCTAGTACGTTGAGTACATAGAATAAAAGGAGCAGATTTCTGGGCGTGGTGGAATAGATTCAGGGCATAATTTATAGTCAAGGATATAGAAGGGTGTGAGTTCAGTGGAGGTAAACCTAGGCGTTGGGTAATAAAGAGAGAGGTTGCATCTCTGGAGACACCAGTTAAGCCAGATGAAGTCTCCGCATGTGTGGGGGGAGGGACAAAAAAGCTATCAGAGCCCAGTTGAGCAGGACTGGGGGCTCTGCAATGAAGTAAAACAATAATAGCTAACCTAAACAACAACAGACAAGGCATATTGAAATAAGAAAGGGGCAGAACATAAAATAAATAAAATGACAGTTAATTAAGAGGGCTAAGACAACGACGGGTAAAGGCGATGAATGGACAAAGAGGGTCAGTTAGAAAAAAGTGATGTACTACACACAGGACCTGAGGCCTGGTAGTTAAACATAAATAAATACCATAAAACCAAACAGTCCTGCAGGCATCAGCTGTGGAGCTGAACAAGCGTGGGATCCGATGAAAAAGCAAAGTGGTGAGCCGGGGAATCAGTTCAATGGCACGGCGTTCAGAGTGCTAGCTGGCTGGGCTAGCAGGCTGGGCTAGCAGGCCGGAGCTAGCAGATGAATCTTCGGCGGCGTCGCAGAGGAGAACCCTGTTGAGACCACGTCGGACAATTACGTCGGCAGACCAGTCACGGTGGCTCGGTGGGGCTCCGTGTCGACAGTAGAAAGGTCCAGGTAGGTTGATAAGGTACTGGAGCCCGGGAGAGTAGCTAGCACACGACGGCTATCCGGGAGATGAGCCTAGCTCACGCTAGCATTGGAAGCATGTACACAATGGAGCTTAGCTATAAACGTCGGTCAGTCGAATGCAGCTAGCTAGCTGTGATGGTCCGGTGTGGTGGTCCGGTACTTTCAGTGGAAATCCGGTAAAGTGGAAGGGAACGCAGTCCGGTAAGCGCTGGGTTGGTAGCGCGCTGAGCAGACTGGCCAATATTGTCCGAACTGAAGGCTGGCTGATCAGCCAGAGCGGAGGTGAAGACCACTAGCAGTGGTTAACGATGCAAGGTTAGCAAGCTAGCTAACAGGCTAACGTTTGACTGCAGTTCGGTTAAATAGTGGAAAAACACGGATATTTGACCCGATATTTGACCCGTTTCACGTTGGGTAGGTGGCTTGCAGGAGGGGTAAATCGGGAACAAATAAAAATGTATGAAAAGACAAATTACAAACTATTTACACGAGACGAGACGGGACAAAACAAAATACACGTCTGCACTGTTACGCCATCTTGGTTTGTCCATTCACCCACCACATTTGTGTTTGTGTTTTTGTGTTTATGTTTATTAGACTATATAATGCCTCACCGGGGTGCCGTGCCGTCGGCAACATAGATCTGGAACTGTTGGGGTGCTAGGACCTAGTTTAACAATTATGCATCTATCCGTGAGTAACTCTGGTCCATCAGCACACATCCACTCAGGACCTATTTATTCATACAGGTCTGTATATACATACTCATGTACAGTTGTTATATCATATCACATGCAATATTGTAAGTAATTATTGGACTTAACTTACGTAGGCATTCACTCAGGAATGCATATTATTAGTATCCTGCCAGTTGCACCTTTTCTCATTGCTTTTAGTATATCGAATGTGCAATACGTGCAGTTGTCTGTAATTATACCCTGCGCACTAAGGACTGTATTTTAAGGGAATTACTATTATTACCCCAAATTATATCATACACACATTTAGCTTTTAAAGTATCTCTTCCTGTCATTTACCTGTACAGTTTGTGTAAACATGCAAGTATTCACTTATCTGTAAATATAACTGTATATTTACCTGTACAGCTAATTTAACCATGCAAAATATTCACTTACCTGTTCATTTAGCCAGTCTGTATATTAAGTAAACTATTATTCCCTCGCTCATATCATACGCATTTTTAGCTACTGAAGTATTTCTCTGCCATCAACCTGTAGAGTATAGTTAACCATCCAACATCCACCAATGTATAGTGTACATATTCAGCCAACCACTCATACTATGCAATGTCTTTTTATAGCTTTTTTTTTGCACTCCAGATATCTTGTATTTCTATACTTTTTCATACTGCCGCTATATGTATCATGTACCGTGTATCTGTCTTTTGTGTACTTTCGTTGTGGCATTTTGCACCTGCCCTGTGTTTTGTTGTAGCTGCTTGACAATGAAATTTCCCCCCCGGGGATCAATAAAGTACCTATCTATCTATCTATCTATCTATCTATCTATCTATCTATCTATCTATCTATCTATCTATCTATCTATCTATCTATCTATCTATCTATCTATCTATCTATCTATCTATCTATCTATCTATCTATCTATCATCTATAGGACACATATGAGCCTGTAGAATAGTGAGAACTGTTTGTGTATAGTATAATACAGTACATAGGATACATATGAGCCTGTAGAATAGTGAGAACTGTTTGTGTATCGTATAATACAGTACATAGGATACATATGAGCCTGTAGAATAGTGAGAACTGTTTGTGTATAGTATAATACAGTACATAGGATACATATGAGCCTGTAGAATAGTGAGAACTGTTTGTGTATAGTATAATACAGTACATAGGATACATATGAGCCTGTAGAATAGTGAGAACTGTTTGTGTATAGTATAATACAGTACATAGGATACATATGAGCCTGTAGAATAGTGAGAACTGTTTGTGTATAGTATAATACAGTACATAGGATACATATGAGCCTGTAGAATAGTGAGAACTGTTTGTGTATCGTATAATACAGTACATAGGATACATATGAGCCTGTAGAATAGTGAGAACTGTTTATGTATAGTATAATACAGTACATAGGATACATATGAGCCTGTAGAATAGTGAGAACTGTTTGTGTATCGTATAATACAGTACATAGCACAGGTTAAACACAGAGAGGATATGTCTGAACCTTTACTCTGACAACGTTGAATTCATCATCCCTACACACAGACAGACAAACCCTCCCGTCAGACTCTCCACTTTTATAGCTATGTTGTATCGCGGTCTCATTTCCAAGGTGTAAACATACTGTAGGTCCTTTGGGTTTCAAACTCATTTCATCTCTCTTATAAGCTGTGGGTTTCCACATATTTGTTTTAAATCCCATTATAAACTCTTTGTGATATAAATAACAGTTGGAAATTGAAATATACCTCCAGGCAAAGTTGGACACAGAGGTAATCTTTCAAATCTAATCTCTTACAACACAAGGGCTTCAGCGCTTTCTACTGTAGTTATGAGAAACCCTGACTCTAAAAATGGAGTAACACACAAACATACACATACACACCTGTGGTGAGGTTGTGTGCGCTGTCCTGCGTGTCTGGGTGAGAGTGTGTGGGACTTGGGCCGGGCTGTGGAGAACCAAGGTCCCCCACGCCCAGGATGAGGAAGCCCTGCAGGCCACAGAAGCTCCCCGCCTGGGTCTGCTCTCTCTGGGCCAACAAACGCAGGGCCTGGGAAAGACAGGACAGAGGAAATGAATGGGTTCCAGGATTGGGGTCAATTCTATCTCATCTCAGCAAATTCAAGAAATTAAATTGAAATTCAATATCTATTTAACCTTTACTAAGCCAGGTAAGTCACTGGAAAGATAATATATTTTACCATAATGACTTAGTATATTAATATGAATTAGACATTGCCCGTTATTTTCAAAGAGATGTCCTTTTTTTCATTCTATAAATTGATTATTAATTAACCCTGGGCCTGGGGAGTCCACCTGACAGGAGCACTGTGAGATAGCTAGTCCACCTGACAGGAGCACTGTGAGATAGCTAGTCCACCTGACAGGAGCACTGTGAGATAGCTAGTCCTCCTAACAGGAGCACTGTGAGATAGCTAGTCCACCTGACAGGAGCACTGTGAGATAGCTAGTCCACCTGACAGGAGCACTGTGAGATAGCTAGTCCTCCTAACAGGAGCACTGTGAGATAGCTAGTCCACCTGACAGGAGCACTGTGAGATAGCTAGTCCACCTGACAGGAGCACTGTGAGATAGCTAGTCCACCTGACAGGAGCACTGTGAGATAGCTAGTCCACCTGACAGGAGCACTGTGAGATAGTTAGTCCACCTGACAGGAGCACTGTGAGATAGCTAGTCCACCTGACAGGAGCACTGTGAGATAGCTAGTCCTCCAAAGGAGAGGAGAGGCCTCCCTGCCCCGAGACAGGAGGCTTTACATTAGATTAACTTATTATCATGCTGGCCATAGCAACACAACACAACACAACACAACACAACACAACACAACACAACACAACACAACACAACACAACACAACACAACGAGAGAGAGAGAGAGAGAGAGAGAGAGAGAGAGAGAGAGAGAGAGAGAGAGAGAGAGAGAGAGAGAGAGAGAGAGAGAGAGAGAGAGAGAGAGAGAGAGAGAGAGAGAGAGAGAGAGAGAGAGAGAGAGAGAGAGAGAGAGAGAGAGAGAGAGAGAGAGAGAGAGAGAGAGAGAGAGAGCGAGAGCGAACAAGAGAGAGGGATAGTATGTGAGTAAGAGAGAGCGTGTGTGAGGGGTGAGGGAGACAGAGAGATATTATATATATAGAGATATGATACTATATAGGAGGTAATTCATGTCTAGCAGGACGAGGAACATGATTCTCTGATTCAGGCACAATGAACAGAGATAACAGCCATCTCTGATCAGACTGTTAATTGCAGGTGTTTAATAAAACGCTTATTGTCCTCATGACAGGATCACACAAATAAATTGTCTCTAGACTGAATGTGTCCACTTGTGTCATAATGTGGTCTCAATGTCTCTTGACTGAATGTGTCCATAGTGTCATAATGTGGTCTCATTGTCTCTAGACTGAATGTGTCCACTTGTGTCATAATGTGGTCTCAATGTCTCTAGACTGAATGTGTCCACTTGTGTCATAATGTGGTCTCATTGTCTCTAGACTGAATGTGTCCACTTGTGTCATCGTCTTTAGACTGAATGTGTCCACTAGTGTCATTGTCTTTAGACTGAATGTGTCCACTAGTGTCATAATGTGGTCTCAATGTCTCTAGACTGAATGTGTCCACTTGTGTCATTGTCTCTAGACTGAATGTGTCCACTAGTGTCATTGTCTCTAGACTGAATGTGTCCACTAGTGTCATTGTCTCTAGACTGAATGTGTCCACTAGTGTCATTGTCTCTAGACTGAATGTGTCCACTAGTGTCATTGTCTCTAGACTGAATGTGTCCACTAGTGTCATTGTCTCTAGACTGAATGTGTCCACTTGTGTCATTGTCTCTAGACTGAATGTGTCCACTAGTGTCATTGTCTCTAGACTGAATGTGTCCACTTGTGTCATTGTCTCTAGACTGAATGTGTCCACTAGTGTCATTGTCTCTAGACTGAATGTGTCCACTAGTGTCATTGTCTCTAGACTGAATGTGTCCACTAGTGTCATTGTCTCTAGACTGAATGTGTCCACTAGTGTCATTGTCTCTAGACTGAATGTGCCCACTAGTGTCATTGTCTTTAGACTGAATGTGTCCACTAGTGTCATAATGTGGTCTCAATGTCTCTAGACTGAATGTGTCCACTTGTGTCATAATGTGGTCTCAATGTCTCTAGACTGAATGTGTCCACTTGTGTCATAATGTGGTCTCATTGTCTCTAGACTGAATGTGTCATAATGTGGTCTCAATGTATCTAGACTGAATGTGTCATAATGTGGTCTCAATGTCTCTAGACTGAATGTGTCATACTGTGGTTTCATTGTCTCTAGACTGAATGTGTCCACTTGTGTCATAATGTGGTTTCAATGTCTCTAGACTGAATGTGTCCACTTGCGTCATAATGTGGTCTCATTGTATCTAGACTGAATGTGTCCACTAGTGTCATTATCTTTAGACTGAATGTGTCCACTAGTGTCATAATGTGGTCTCAATGTCTCTAGACTGAATGTGTCCACTTGTGTCATTGTCTTTAGACTGAATGTGTCCACTTGTGTTATAATGTGGTCTCATTGTATCTAGACTGAATGTGTCCACTTGTGTCATAATGTGGTCTCAATGTCTCTAGACTGAATGTGTCCACTTGTGTCATTGTCTCTAGACTGAATGTGTCCACTAGTGTCATTGTCTCTAGACTGAATGTGTCCACTAGTGTCATTGTCTCTAGACTGAATGTGTCCACTAGTGTCATTGTCTCTAGACTGAATGTGTCCACTAGTGTCATTGTCTCTAGACTGAATGTGTCCACTAGTGTCATTGTCTCTAGACTGAATGTGTCCACTTGTGTCATTGTCTCTAGACTGAATGTGTCCACTTGTGTCATTGTCACTAGACTGAATGTGTCCACTAGTGTCATTGTCACTAGACTGAATGTGTCCACTAGTGTCATTGTCTCTAGACTGAATGTGTCCACTAGTGTCATTGTCTCTAGACTGAATGTGTCCACTAGTGTCATTGTCTCTAGACTGAATGTGTCCACTAGTGTCATTGTCTCTAGACTGAATGTGTCCACTAGTGTCATTGTCTCTAGACTGAATGTGTCCACTAGTGTCATTGTCTCTAGACTGAATGTGTCCACTAGTGTCATTGTCTCTAGACTGAATGTGTCCACTAGTGTCATTGTCTCTAGACTGAATGTGTCCACTAGTGTCATTGTCTCTAGACTGAATGTGTCCACTAGTGTCATTGTCTCTAGACTGAATGTGTCCACTAGTGTCATTGTCTCTAGACTGAATGTGTCCACTAGTGTCATTGTCTCAAGACTGAATGTGTCTCTAGACTGAATGTGTCATAATGTGGTCTCATTGTCTCTAGACTGAATGTGTCCACTAGTGTCATAATGTGGTCTCATTGTCTCTAGACTGAATGTGTCCACTAGTGTCATAATGTGGTCTCATTGTCTCTAGACTGAATGTGTCCACTAGTGTCATAATGTGGTCTCATTGTCTCTAGACTGAATGTGTCCACTAGTGTCATAATGTGGTCTCATTGTCTCTAGACTGAATGTGTCCATAGTGTCATAATGTGTCCATCTCTCCCTCTACAGAATCTAACTCACCATGGATGGTTCTGGGACAAGCACTCCTGTCTCTGGTTCTGGGTCCTCTGGGAGAAGGGTGGGGGAGAGAGAGGTAGAGCATCTGTCCTCCACTCTACCCTTCCACTCCTCTAAACGTCCATCCATCTTCATCTCCTCGTCTGAGGAGTCTTCCTCGCGGGGCGTCAGTCCCAGGCTGTCACTGGATGACTCCATGTCAAAATCTGCACAGGGAAATAAACATACCAGTATATACCATCAGAATCTGTATGGGGGGGGGAAAAATCACAATAGGCAATCAAGTGATGAGGTACGTATGCAGTGGCCTGGGGCTGTTATGAATGCATCCATTAAACATGGAGGAGCAAATAGTGTAAAATGTAGTTCTGGTGAACTGGGACCGGTCTACTCCACAGTAGGTGGGTTGGTAGAGATGTGAGATGTGGAGAAGCAGCTGTAGTGTTTGTAAACGAGCTAAGAGAGAGGCCAGGGCAGCTCCTCACCAACCCTCTCTGTTTCTGCCACATCAAGGCCTAATGCATTAGTAATGTCTGTTGTCTTAAGGGACCACTACTGGTGTATAGGGGCCATTCCTCACGGTGTAATTACCATCCTGCCTGCATTATGTCAGCTATTTACTTAAAACCTTAATCGATATAACGAAATAAAAAACACTTTTTATGGCTGAAGCTAAATTGTCTCTGACAGCCCAGCAGAACAACATGCAGCCATTACTGCCACAGACAGAAACACAACATATTGAACAGAGAAACTGTCTCTACACTAATATTGAAAACCAGAAGACATATAGCAAGGTCTCCAAATATTCTGCTGAACTGACTCAGACAAACACACACACACACACACACACACACACACACACACACACACATAAACAAACTAGTACACACACACACACACACACACATACCTGTTGCAGGCATCCTGGAAAAGAGGGCGGGACTGTGTGACTTTCTAATCCCTGACCCTGAGAGCAGCCGTGGTGTCTGCTGGGAGATGTTGTTTCTCAGTGAGGAGGAGGAGTGTGGTGGTGACTGGGTCAAAGGCAGATGAAGTGGATCACTCATTAGGGAAGGAGGAGAAGAAGGGTGGGATGACATGGGGGACTGGGCTTCTGTGTATGAATGGGGCCTGGTGGGTAGGTGTTCCTCTTGTGATGGAGATGAGACATATCTATAGGAGAGACGGGCTGTGAGAGAATGTGGAGATGACAGGGGAGATACAGAGTCCTCAGGTGACGGAGTTGACTCGTATCCAGTACATGGAGGGTTTTGGGACCTGGCATACAGGAGTTCCTCCCGTGACGGAGTTGACACGTTCCTAGAGGATAGAACATCTGAACGTGATGGTGTTGATGGCGACATGGTGGATAACGGTTTTGGAGATGACCTATAGGACACATGGCTTCCTGGTGACAAGGTAGAGAGAGGATTCAGGGGTGACTTGGTACTTTCTGACCTGATAGATAATTGTTTCCTAGGTGACTGAGAGTATGGTAATGTGGACGATAAGGGTTCTGATGGTGACAGCGATGACTGAGACCTCAGGGACAGAGGTTTTGGAGGTGAACACCTGTCAGGCAGGTGTTTGGGAAGTGATGGGGGGTAAATAAACCTGGAGGCTCGGGGAACTTTAGCTAACGGAGGTGACTCTGGCTCCGTGGGGCTCGAAGGTGAGAGAGTGAATGTGGACCTGAGGGAGTGGAGAGAGGGTGGAGAGGGAGACAGAGAGCATGGGGGTCTCGCAGATAAGAGGTCTAGGTTGGGTGTAGAGGGAGAATGGCTGGGGAATGAGGGGTTTAGAGTTGAATTATGGAGGATGTAAGAGCGGTCAGTTGGTGACAACCTAGGGGTCTTTGGTCCTCTGGCCTGTGGTGACCCAGTGGTGGACCTTGGTGTCCGTACAGTAGTGTGGTCAGGTTGTGGTATCTGTGTGGTCCTTGCTTTAGAGACCAATGGAGGGCGAGTTGACCGGGTCACTGGAGACCCAGATAACATGGATCCCTGGGACAATGCATTGTGGGATAGGTTAGGACCTCCAATTACATTGGTTTCCTCTTGCCTGTGATAGAGAGAGAGCGAGAGCAAGAGAGAGAGAGACAGA
>CM042379.1:30244280-30266780 GCA_023634145.1 Thymallus thymallus
TTTTTCCTCTCTCTCCCTCCACCCTCTCACCCACCGTGACCCCACCCAGAAGCGACAGATAGATTAAAAGGATAGATGGATGGATATATCTCTCTTTCCATCTCAAAGAGACAGATGGATGCGATGGAGAGATTTTCAAACAGACACATAGATTAGATGGATAGATAAATAGGTCTCCCTCGTCTCTCCCCCATCCTCCCTCTATTCCAAACTCATCCCATTCTAGGCCTACTGCCAGAGAGCCCAGCCAAGGTGTTCCATAGGGTTTGGACTTGGTGAAGGACTTCCAACAATCCCATGGTTTTAATCCAATACAGCATATGTTTACTCTGCAGTTAATAATTGCTCTCCCTCTTACTATTCCTTGTATCCTCTCCTCTCCTCTCTTCTCCTCTCCTCTCCTCTCCTCTCCTCTCCTCTCCTCTCCGTTTCTCCTTCTCTTGCTGTCAAAAAACCAAACTTCCTCCTTCTCAGCCCCTCTCTCTACTGTACCTCTCTCTCTATCCCCTTCTCTCTACTGTACCTCTCTCTCTATCCCCTTCTCTCTACTGTACCTCTCTCTCTACTGTACCTCTCTCTCTATCCCCTTCTATCCATCCCCTTCTATCCATCCCCTTCTCTCTATCCCCTTCTCTCTATCCCCTTCTCTCCATCCACTTCTCTCCATCCACTTCTCTCTATCCCCTTCTCTCTATCCCCTTCTCTCATCCCCTTCTCTCATCCCCTTCTCTCATCCCCTTCTCTCCATCCACTTCTCTCTATCCACTTCTCTCTATCCACTTCTCTCTATCCACTTCTCTCTATCCACTTCTCTCTATCCACTTCTCTCCATCCACTTCTCTCCATCCACTTCTCTCCATCCACTTCTCTCCATCCACTTCTCTCATCCACTTCTCTCTATCCACTTCTCTCTATCCACTTCTCTCTATCCACTTCTCTCATCCCCTTCTCTCCATCCCCTTCTCTCCATCCACTTCTCTCATCCACTTCTCTCATCCACTTCTCTCCATCCCTTTTTCCCCATCCACTTCTCTCCATCCACTTCTCTCCATCCACTTCTCTCCATCCCCTTCTGTCCATCCCCTTCTCTCCATCCCCTTCTCTCATCCACTTCTCTCCATCCCTTTCTCTCCATCCCCTTCTCTCCATCCACTTCTCTCCCTCCACTTCTCTCCATCCACTTCTCTCATCCCCTTCTCTCCATCCACTTCTCTCCATCCACTTCTCTCCATCCACTTCTCTCTATCCCCTTCTCTCATCCCCTTCTCTCATCCCCTTCTCTCATCCCCTTCTCTCCATCCCCTTCTCTCCATCCACTTCTCTCCATCCACTTCTCTCCATCCACTTCTCCCCATCCCCTTCTCTCCATCCACTTCTCTCTATCCCCTTCTCTCATCCCCTTCTCTCCATCCACTTCTCCCCATCCCCTTCTCATCCACTTCTCTCCATCCACTTCTCTCCATCCCTGTCTCTCCATCCACTTCTCTCATCCCCTTCTCTCCATCCACTTCTCTCCATCCACTTCTCTCATCCCCTTCTCTCCATCCCCTTCTCTCCATCCCCTTCTCTCCATCCACTTCTCTCCATCCACTTCTCTCCATCCCCTTCTCTCCATCCCCTTCTCTCCATCCCCTTCTCTCCATCCACTTCTCTCCATCCACTTCTCTCATCCCCTTCTCTCCATCCCCTTCTCTCCATCCCCTTCTCTCCATCCACTTCTCTCTCCCTCCCTCTCTGGAACTGCAGTGCTGTGCCATGCTTTCTCATTGTGTGCCTGTGAAGGGGATTAGACATTCCTCTCTAAACTCAGAACCTCTACACCCTCTAGCTCTGCCTCCCCCTCCTCCCCTTCTACTACTACACCCTCTAGCTCTGCCTCCCCCTCATCCTCCCCCTTCTACTACTACACCCTCTAGCTCTGCCTCTCCCCTCCTCCCCCTTCTACTACTACACCCTCTAGCTCTGCCTCTCCCCTCCTCCCCCTTCTACTACTACACCCTCTAGCTCTGCCTCCCCCTCATCCTCCCCCTTCTACTACTACACCCTCTAGCTCTGCCTCCCCCTCATCCTCCCCTTCTACTACTACACCCTCTAGCTCTGCCTCCCCCTCATCCTCCCCTTCTACTACTACACCCTCTAGCTCTGCCTCCCCCTCATCCTCCCCCTTCTACTACTACACCCTCTAGCTCTGCCTCCCCCTCATCCTCCCCCTTCTACTTCTACACCCTCTAGCTCTGCCTCCCCCTCATCCTCCCCCTTCTACTACTACACCCTCTAGCTCTGCCTCCCCCTCATCCTCCCCCTTCTACTACTACACCCTCTAGCTCTGCCTCCCCCTCATCCTCCCCCTTCTACTTCTACACCCTCTAGCTCTGCCTCTCCCCTCCTCCCCCTCCTCCCTCTACTCCCTCTAGCTCTGCCTCCCCCTCCTCCTTCTACTCCCTCTAGCTCTGCCTCCCCCATAGCACTGCGGTGGGCCCAGCGCAGGCAGCAGGGATTACCTCTGAAGAGAAAGTAGCAGAGGACTTATGGCTAGTCCACTCCAGAAAGAACTCAGCTGAAATCAATGCTGGTCAAAAGGTGTTCAATGTAATAGCTTTACAATCCTACCCCTCCAGGAGAGGAGACCTTAGAACCATGGCAACCATAGAATTTCATTAGAACCATGGCAACCATAGAATTTCATAATCCTCTCAGCAAGCCAGCAGCAGTGTGGGGCTCCTGCATTGGCCTCCACGACCATATCAAATGGCAGCAGCTCTCCTCCCAGGCAAAATGGAGCATAGTCATCATCAACTTTGATGGACAGCCAAGATGGTACATGTGTGTGTGTATGTGTGTGTGTGTGTGTGCTTGTGACTTGATACTAAGTTCTCTTTTTCATCGTGAGGTAGTTGGCTCCAGAGGCTTGACAATTTTTCTGCTTCATGCGTATTAAACATGAGCCATACTGGGAGATGGTAATGAGATCATAAAAGTTAACGCACCCTCTGTCTGGGTCCTGTTGGAGCATGCCGTGTGTGAGTGTGAGTGTGAGTGTGAGTGTGAGTGTGAGTGTGAGTGTGAGTGTGTGAGTGTGTGTGTGAGTGTGTGTGTGTGTGTGTGTGTGTGTGTGTGTGTGTGTGTGTGTGTGTGTGTGTGTGTGTGTGTGTGTGTGTGATCGTAAAGTTAGTGCTCTCTGTGTCTGGGTCCTGTGTGAGCTCGTAAAGCCAGGCTGAAGCTCCAGAAGTGACACACTGTGCTGAGATGAGATCCACTGCGTTGAAATTAGATCCACTGCGTTGAGATGAGATCCATTGTGTTGAAATTAGATCCACTGAGTCATGCTTCTTGTGATTATGTGGTTCCAGCCCTGCAGTGGCTAGACTAAATTCTGGCTAACACTGTTGTACTGTGATTATGTGGCTAGGCTCTCTCTCTCACCTGCGGTGTCTCTTGATGAGAAGTCTGTCCATGTAACTGAGACTGTGTTGGGTGAACTCCACCTTCACTGGTCCTCTCTCAGCCCCACTGTCACTCAGGTCTACCTGGGTCCCCATCACTTCCATTGATACTACAGAGAGAGAGAGGAGAGAGAAGAGAGAAGAGAGAAGAGAGAAGAGAGAGAGAGAGAGAGAGAGAGAGAGAGAGAGAGAGAGAGAGAGAGAGAGAGAGAGAGAGACGTTTTAAATAAAAGAGTGTGGGAGATTTGGAGGGGGGAAGGATGAGAAGCACGAGAAAGAAAGAGGAGAAAGGGAGTTTGAGGAAAAGAGAGAGAAAGGTTGAGACAGAAAAGATAAGATAAGGGGAGACAGAGGGAGAAAGAGAGAGAGAGAGAGAGAGAGAGAGAGAGAGAGAGAGAGAGAGAGAGAGAGAGAGAGAGAGAGGGAGAAAGAGAGAGAGGGAGAAAGAGAGAGAGGGAGAAAAAGAGAGGGAGAAAGAGAGAGGGAGAAAGAGAGAGGGAGAAAGAGAGAGAGGGAGAAAAAGAGAGAGGGAGAAAGAGAGAGGGAGAAAGAGAGAGAGGGAGAAAGAGACAGACATGTTATGACACTACTCTGGACACATTCAATGCCAGCTTTAAATTGGGCTTCCCTGCCAATGGGTTGACAGAAACAATTAGGACTGTAGGCTAGCAGCAAATTGCAGAAAGAAAGGGAGTGAAGCCAAGTCTGCCAGAGCAAAAAACACTGCTAGCATTATATCTATAGTGGAACCTCTCCTAACGCTGCTAGCATAGATTGGGTTGGGTTGGGTTGGGTTGGGCGGTAAGTGAACAGGTAAGTGAATATTTTGCATGGTTAAATTAACTGTACAGGTAAATACACAGTTAAATGTACAGGTAAGTGAATATTTTGCATGGTTAAATTAACTTTACAGGTAAATGTACAGTTAAATGTACAGGTAAGTGAATATTTGCAAGGTTACATTAACTGTACAGGTAAAGAGATACTTTAATAGCTAAATGTTTGTATGATATAATTTAGGGTAATAATAATAATTCCCTTAAAATACAGTCCTTAGTGCGCAGGGTTTGATTACAGATAAATGCACGTATTGCACATTCGATATACTAAATACAATGAAAAAAGATAACTGACAGGATACTAATATGCATTCCTGAGTGAATGACTACGTAAGTTCAGTCCAATAATTATCTCTATAGTGGAACCCCTCCTAACACTGCTATCATTATCTCTATAGTGGAACCCCTCCTAACACTGCTATCATTATCTCTATAGTGGAACCCTTCCTAACACTGCTATCATTATCTCTATAGTGGAACCCTTCCTAACACTGCTATCATTATCTCTATAGTGGAATCCCTCCTAACACTGCTATCATTATCTCTATAGTGGAACCCCTCCTAACACTGCTATCATTATCTCTATAGTGGAACCCCTCCTAACACTGCTATCATTATCTCTATAGTGGAATCCCTCCTAACACTGCTATCATTATCTCTATAGTGGAACCCTTCCTAACACTGCTATCATTATCTCTATAGTGGAACCCCTCCTAACACTGCTATCATTATCTCTATAGTGGAACCCCTCCTAACACTGCTATCATTATCTCTATAGTGGAACCCCTCCTAACACTGCTATCATTATCTCTATAGTGGAACCCCTCCTAACACTGCTATCATTATCTCTATAGTGGAACCCTTCCTAACACTGCTATCATTATCTCTATAGTGGAACCCCTCCTAACACTGCTATCATTATCTCTATAGTGGAACCCCTCCTAACACTGCTATCATTATCTCTATAGTGGAATCCCTCCTAACACTGCTATCATTATCTCCTGCTCTAATTATCTCAATATGCAACAGCCATGGCTTTAGCCACTTCTGCAGTGGTAAGTACTTTCTATAGGACCTGAAGAGATCAGAGGGGGAGAGGGGAGGATACTTAGTCCAGTGCAAGATGGAAAGAACATAAGTCTTCATCCTTCACTTCTAATCCTCCCCCCGTCTTAAACATTAGCTCCAGTTCTAGTCTTTAATCACCATTATCCCTACCTTAAAGATGGAATCCTCAATAGTGGGAAACAGTGCCCCACTGCCGTTGGAACTGTTTTTGTTTTGTTGAAGAGATGAGGAGCGCTGGGGGAGCGTCACGCATCAAGGTATACTGCAGTTCATATGCTGCTGTTCTATCACGCGTGATGATCTCAGGGAAAAACAGTGGTGTTGTTTGCAGTAACTTCTTTGTTGTTGTAATATTACAAACAGACCTGATAGTTTGACCTGTAAGGATTCCAGCTTTAACTTCACCCCTGATGCATGGTGCTTTCTAACCCACCACAGGGATACATACAGTATATACCAGTACCCCTAGTGTTTCCTCTTTCTCATAACAACCCCAAACATCACTGCTGCAATGCTGTTAGACACAACACAGAGGAGGAGGAGGAGGAGGAGGAGGAGGAGGAGGAGGAGGAGGAGGAGGTCAACACAGACTGAGACCCAGTACTATAGCTCTGTCATTTCAGGGCAGTGAAAGAGACAGAGAAGGTTGACACATGAATGGACCAAACAATGTTTCACAATACGAGTTATATAAGCACTGAAAGACGGAGAGAACAAGGGAGAGACAGAGAGAGAGAGAGAGTGGGCAGGAGAAGGATGGAGAGAACAAGGGAGAGAGAGAGCACAGGAGAAAGATGCCAGATATATGTTGAGTACTTCTGCCTATAGTTTCTCTACTACTACCAATCATCCATGGCTGTCTGAGTGTATGTGTATTTCTAGTATGGTCCCCTATCTGTAAACCATACACAATTAGTCATTGCATGGTTTGTGTGTGTGTGTGTGTGTGTGTGTGTGTGTGTGTGTGTGTGTGTGTGTGTGTGTGTGTGTGTGTGTGTGTGTGTGTGTGTGTGTGTGTGTGTGTGTGTGTGTGTGTGTGTGTGTGTGTGTGTGTGTGTGTGTGTGTGTGTGTGTGTGTGTGTGAGTGTGTGAGTGTGTGAGTGTGTGTGTGTGTGTGTGTGTGTGTTATACCTGGCCGTGCTTGGCAGGGTCTCCAGATTGCATCTCCTCTCTCTCCCCTCTGTGCTCTCTCTCCTCCCTCTCCTCCCTCTCTTCTCTCTCCTCCCTCTCTTCTCTCTCCTCCCTCTCTTCTCCACTGCTTGAGTGCCTCCTGAAAGGAGCGAGCTGATGCCTCCTCATCGTATTCTCCTCCCAGGAGTGAAGGAGTCAGCATCTCTTTCTCCCCTTCATCATCCAGTTTATCAAACTCCTCTTCCTCCTCCCTCGAGGGATTCACAACTAAAACCTGTGACAATGAGAAACACAATGATCGCTTTAAGACAAGAGGAAGGTAAGAAAGCATTTTTAATAACCTGGCCAGTGACGTTATCTACCGATGACCTCTCACCTGGCTTCCCTGTGCATTATGGGTATGTGTATCTGCGAGAGCGGCCTGGGTCCTTCTCTCCGGCCCCCTCGCCCCTCCTCCTCTCCCAGCCATCTGGGAATCAGGCTTAGGTTTGGGGTTGGGGTTGCGGTTGGGCTGGACCTGTCTCTGGAAGCGACTCACTACATCCAGCGTGCTCACCGAGGTCTGGATCTCGGTCTGTAAGGAGAGGGGGCAGTGGTGAGTGACATACACACATCTTTACAATTACCACTGTTGCTACAGCATGGCTCTGAGAAGATGGCTCAGGGCTACCAGTTATATTCACACTATTTCTATGCTGCCCAAGTCACCATGTATTTAATTACCCATGAAGCAGGTGGGCTCATTCACAAATTCTCCTCCTGACCCCTGAAACAGGAAATCACTTCCACCATCAAATTACATTATTTCAATTAAAATCCACACATCAAATATGAACGTCCTCTATGAATATGCCTTAAAAACAGGGTCTGATTGATTCTCTCTGTACCAGGGGCTGAGGCCATTATTTCTTCTATCAATCACCAGTGTGACCACACAGGTTAACCTATCTCTATCAACGCTGCTGAGAGAGAGAGAGAAAGACAGAGAGACAGAGAGACAGAGAGAGACAGAGAGAGACAGAGAGAGAGAGAGAGAGAGAGAGAGAGATATTGAAACTAGATTATAGGATAAATAAATTGGTGCAGGAGGATAGGGAATATATCTACATATCCTCCAAATGTCAAAAGTACGGGAACGTTTAAACGACATTGGGATCGTTAACGTTACACTCACAATGTAGTGATAACAAAACTACCACTAACAAGTCCCGATCATCATCATCACCATCAAGGGGAAAATAGACATTTAAATAACTAACACAGCAATGCTGTAACATTAGTAGGAGATAGGCATCTTTCATATTAGTTAGCTAATAACAGTGAACCTTTTTTGTGGGATACACATAAGGCAATTCTAGGTCTTGTGGCATATTTTGGTTAAACTATCCCCAATTCAATGGAATTGCAACCCTCTGCATGCACAGTGCATTCTTCCATCACATGTACAGCTGATTCTCAAGATCTTGCACTAATGAGATGCTATTAAGCCCACACTACTACACTGTCTGAGCCAAGTACTACATGCTTTCTGGTAAGTTTTGATTACAATACTGGGTGGTAAATAGTAGCCTACAGCAAACTGTGTTATGTGTGAAGAATGCAACAAAGATGAATCATCTGGCCAAGAGCATAACGCTCACAACAAGCAACCTCTGACAAAAGTCCCTCTACTTCTATTCGAGGTGAAAATGATGAATCAGACACCTTATCGATAGCAGCAGCTCACGGTCCTTCTGGAATCAGAAGTTATTTTGACTCAATGGAGGAACGTAGTCAGAGAAATGCTGATGAATGTCTTGCTCGAGCTGTGTATGCAACTGGTTCACCTCTGATGCTCACATCAATGTGTATTGGAAGAGTTTTCTGAATGTTCTTCACCCAGCATACACCCCTCCAACCAGACATGTTTTATCTAATCATTTGCTGGATGCAGAGTTCAACAGAGTCCAAGTGAAGGTCAAGCAATTCACAGAGAAAGCAGACTGTATTGCAATCATCTCTGATGGGTGGTTGAATGTTCGTGGGCGAAGAATAATTAACTACATAATTTCCACCCCTCAAGCAGTATTCTACAAGAGCACAAACACAAGGGACAACAGACACACCGGTCTCTACATTGCAGATGAGCTGAAGGCAGTCATCAATGACATTGGACCACAGAAGGTATTTGCACTGGTGTTGGACAATGCTGCGAACCTGAAGGCTACTTGGTCTAAAGTGGAGGAGTCCTACGCTCACATCACACCCATTGGCTGTGCTGCTCATGCATTTAATCTGCTCCTCAAGGACATCATGGCACTGAAAACAATGGAGAGCCAAGGAAATGGTAAGGTTATAGCAGCAATCAACCTCAACTTCAAAGTGAGAAGAATAAAAGCACCACATTGAAGCTGCCCAGCAACAACCGTTGGGGTGGTGTTGTCATCATGTTTGACAGTCTCCTGTAGGGGGAAGGAGTCTCTCCAAGAAATGGCCATATCACAGTCTGCCGATATGGACAGAGCCATCAAGAGGATCCTCTTGGATGATGTATTTTGGAAGAGAGTGGTAAGCAGCCTGAAACTCCTGAAACCTATAGCAGTAGCCATTGCACATATTGAGGGAGACAATGCCATCCTGTCTGAGGTTCAGACTGCTTGTAGATGTAAGAGAAGAAATCTGTACTGCCCTGCCCACTGTTGCTCCAAGCAGAGGAAACTGCAGTTCTGAAATACATCAAAAAGCGTGACGACTTCTGCCTGAAGCCCATACACGACGCAGCGCACATGTTGGACCCCAAGTATGCTGGCAAGAGCATCCTGTCTGGTGCAGAGATCAACACGGCCTATGGTGTCATCACTACCGTGTCTCACCACCTTGGCCTGGATGAGGGAAAGGTTCTTGGCAGTCTGGCGAAGTACACTTCCAAGCAAGGGCATTGGGATGGAGATGCAATATGGCAGTCGTGCCAACATATCTCATCAGCCACCTGGTGGAAGGGACTTTGTGGATCTGAGGCTCTTTCCCCTGTTGCCTCCATCATCCTCCAAATCCCACCAATATCAGCTGCCTCAGAGCGCAACTGGTCATTGTTTGGGAACATACACACCAAAGCACGCAACAGGCCATACGGACAAATTTGAGGCTTTTTGAGCCTGACAACGAGCCATCCTCAGCAAGGTTGGAAAGTGACAGTGAAGATGAGGCCTCAGAGTCTGATGTTCAAGAGGTGGACATTGAGGAGGTCCAGGGAGAAGACATGGAAGCCTGAGAGGAAGACAACAAAAGCTTTAGTTTCTAGACTAAAGCTTTTTACAGATGTATGTTGAAAAGGTTTTTGGGAGATGCGATGGATCATTCAATATTCCCTTTCTTTTGTTGACAGTGAAATCATCCCATGTGATTAAAGTTTAATTCATAACTAAATAGTTATTTCTATTGGAAGAATTTATTAATTTGCAATTATGTCTACTTATGATAAGGTAAAAGGTTTATGTTTCTGTCTCCATATGAAATTGTAAATATTTCCAATACAAAAAACATCTACATTTAAATGGTATTAATATTAATTTGCATATATTTCTGTTAATTCCCATGTATTCCTGTTAATTCTCACAGAAAGTTTCCACCTCTGAATATTCCCCAAAATGAGCAACCCTAACGTGGTGTTAACAACAAATTGATGGACATCTATGAACACGCTGTCATACATCATTGAAACAGCCATCACGTTGATGAGAAGTGGGACTGACAACTGAGAACATGGAGGAGAGGGACACAGCAGAGAACCAAAAACAGCATTAACAACCATCGTTGCTGAGTGGACGGGGGACAGCAGTAAGGTGAGAGCTGTCTGTTAGGTAGCCAGGACTACGGTGGATTGAACTGCATTGCCCCCTAGTGGTCATACTAATGGTTTATATACATCATTGGGTCATACGCAGGATCCTACTGTATCTGAATAGTGAATTCACGTCATTTTAAGATATTTTTTTGTTTGTGTTGCTTTTCTGAAACTTCGCTGGCTGGAAACCATTTGAATCGGAGTGAACCTGTTCCAGAGTGGAGGGCTTTGGAACTGGACTGACCCCAAACAACCAGGGTGAGAGACAGACAGGCTTGGAACTGGACTGACCCTAAACAACCAGGGTGAGTGATATGTGCATGCACGCACACACACACTACAGACAAGCATTTTTCTACACCCGCAATAACATCTGCTAAACACGTGTATGTGACCAATAAAATGTTATTTTATTTGACACACACACACTGACAGGTGGACTGAGTGAACAGAGAGAAGGAACACTGCATGCTGACTGCTGGTGAAATTAATAGTTTTTCTCCCACTTTCTCTATTTCTTTAAGACAAATCAAAGAGGATTATGAGTGCAGAGACATCTGTGTCAATGGCTGTGTGTATAATCCTGGCAAACACACAGCCTCCCTTTGACTGTGTGTGTGTGTGTGTGTGTGTGTGTGTGTGTGTGTGTGTGTGTGTGTGTGTGTGTGTGTGTCTGTGCCAAATACAATGGCTTCTGTGTATAGCCAGGCTCTTACATGGTTCTCATTTGTGTGTTTGGTTGTGTGTTAGTTATTCTGACTCTTTTGAAGTGTGTGATAGAGATATCAAAGACAAACAGTGGAAGTGAATTGTTGGTCAGCACTACAACACAACAAATGGATAAAAAAGATCTGCATTGCGCCAGGGATGGTTAATAGGGCACAGCACACACACACACAAATAAAGCCCAGCAGGAGTACTCTAAAGTTGTGTTCCAATACCCATACTAACATGCTGTATACTACATACTTAACGAGTATATACTGTACTACATACTATATACTATATACTATTAGTTAATTTTATTATACTGTAAACTAACGGTATCCTTTCAGTTGAGCTTACTATCCCTTTGCCTGTCTAGCGGAAGTTGATGCTGTTGCTATGCAACTTCTTGCAAGCTTGTTAGCATAACAAATTACTAGCTAGACATCTTACAACTTCATTAACAATGTCCATTAAGAATGCAAAATGACTATACCACTTAGCTAGGCTAAGAATTACTTTAATAATCAAAGCAATAGAGTGAGGTGTTCTCTCATTTGTGTCTGGAAGTAGCTAGCAAGCTAGCCAACGTTAGCCAGTTAGCTTGGGTGCTTGACTGCGGTCAGAGCACATGGATCATTCCTACTCCTCGGCCAGAGCGTCCAGTGTGCGCTCTGACGCTCTGAATTTAGAACGGACAATGTGACAACTCTCTGAATGTACGCATATTTCCACCATTTTCTTCTAATCTGAAAACGTTGCGAAGCCACGCCCATTTTCTGATGAATTGCATTATGGGCCCTAAAAGCACAGAACACAGCTTAAGACAGACATTAGGGGTTCAGGAAAGCAAAACGTAGAAAGGAAAACAACCCACACAGACAGAAAAACAACCCAGTAGTTTCAGAAAAGATAAGAGGCCATATCCATTTTTAGGGGGCATCTCCTTTTTGAGGCCATATCCATTTTTGAGGGCATCTCCTTTTTGAGGGCATCTCCTTTTTGAGGGCATCTCCTTTCTTCAACAGTTTATGTGTAATTGAAACTCTGATGTGATCCCCTTATTGTGGTTGTGTAGCAGTATGCCAGCACACTCCATCTAGCCTCTACAGTAACAGAACAGTGATGTATGCTAAAACACTCTGTTTATCAGATCTTTTCTTGAAGATCACTCCGCGACCCACACGCTGCTGCGCTGTCGTTCAAGCCACTGACTTGTTATTCCCACTCGCCATCACTCACCGCTGTCATGAAATGGACTCATGCTAGCCACAAGTTCTGATTGAGCTCAATCGTCATGAAACGCAAATACAGTGATGACTTTTTGTCTCTTTCATACAAACTTTGAGAAATAACGAGGAGCGTCCACAATGTGTTTTGTGCGGGGAAGTGCTTAGTAATGAGTGTCCTGACCAAACATCCACAAAATGACGATAAACCCAGGAAGTTCTTTCAGAACAGGGCAGAATGCTTCAGGAAACAGTGCTTCGAAAGTGGAAAAGTAAGTCAACTAGCAAGGCATTGTTGTCATTTTATAACAGGTGATGATAAGCAGAAATAAGGGAGTACTATCTCTCATAGTAGTATCTCTCATGTGAGTTTCTCTTTCAAACAATTCCTTGGCCTTGTAACGTTACACAGCTAATAGCTAACGTTAGCCAAAGCAAGCTAACTAGAAACAGTACAGATGAAGATGAAAAATTATCAGGCCTACTGTACATTTTACTGTAGACATTTTTTGTTGAAAACAAGTCTAGGTTGGAACTGTTGCTGTTAAAAAACAAGTAATCATTTTTATTCTGAACTGGAATAAACTGATTTAAGCAAGATGTTTTTTGAGGCAAACACACACAGTTGTGGGTTGCTCATCTACAGTAGGAAGCATCTCCTGCCTGACTGAGAAAGCAGTACATGTTCTGATCCAGTTTGGCACCACATACTGTACCTATGCAAGTCAGGGTTCTCAAGTACAGAAGCAGTGTCAATGCTGAGCATGACCTCAGTGTTGCACTGTCAAAAACTGAGCCCAGAATAGACATGCTTGTTGAAAACTTCAACCAGCCACACACCTATCATTAGGACTGTGTGTATTTTCTGGTCTACTTCTGCGTGATGTGATCAAAATATGTATTGTATTTTAACAGCAACAGTTCCAACCTAGACTTTCTATCAACAGTAATTTCTACAGTAAGATGTACAGTAGGCCTGATACTGTTACTTCGGGTTTTTCATGATCAAAAAGCCTCTGTGTGAAATTATTTATTGTATTTTAACAGCAACAGTTCCAACCTAGACAGGTATGTAAGAATTTGTTTTTAATGGGGAAAAAGAAACATGAAAATATATTTATGGGTATTTCATTGTTATTTGTTTTTGTCAAGGTATATTTACATATAGTTGCATATTTTCCTAAGCTTGGGTCCCAGGAAAACACCGAATTTCTCATTTGGGTCCACGGCTGAAAAGGTTTAAGAACCCCTGCTCTCCAGTAAGAGAACAGCACTGTATGCTAGCTTATGTTAGCGCCCAGAGGACACAGCTAGGCTAGATGTAGTGGCAGCCTGGCAGGGGGCATGGTCCCTTCCCAGAGGGCTTCCATCAACACCACACTCTGCTCCGCTCCACTGCCTGCTGTTAAATCAACTCTGCTCCGCCACACTGTTTCAACCACTCTATTCACTAAGCACTGAAGTGTGTTTATGTGACTATGTGTGTGACCGTGTGCGTGTTTTTTTTCATTTTGTGTATGTGCGTGGGTGTGCGTGTGCATGTTTGCATGTGTGTGTGTACTGTTTCCGTCCCGTGCATCCCGGTGCGTGTGTAATTAGTGTGAGGGCGTATGATCAAGCACGGTTCATTTTTCAGGGTTTCTTCTGGGTCAAAAAGGGCCTTGGGTGGTGGGTGTGGCAGGGGCAGGGTCAGCGTGGCTAGATTTTAGAGAACATTTCAAAGGCCCCCATATTGTTGGTGTAGAGACATTTGTGCATTTTTAAGCCTACACATTTCTCCATGACGCTGAGGTACATTTTTGCAGTTTTAAAGCAGATTTCCTGTGATTCTACATATTTTGCCATGCTAATGCTGTGTCCTTTTGCTCAAACATAATAACAAAATCTATACTGCTAAATTCATTGTCTAGCTTTTATTTTGGTGATTGTTAATTCTCAAAGATTATATTCTATAAAAATATTTTAAAAAGCCAATTTCGGCTAAACTTCTATTTGAAATCCTCGTAACACAAATAGCAATTTTCTTGGACAATTTCAGGTGTATCTACATCCATTATGAATCTCACATTGTTTAGGCTAGGCCAGTTAGCCCTGCTAATTCAGCCAGCTCTACTAACCCAGCTAGCCCTTAAAGATCCTCAATCGACGAGTCCGACATGACAACCAACGATGTCGACGACCTAAACCAGAACCAGAACCAAGGTGTTTTGGAAGCAATCTCTGCCATGAGGGCGGACTTTTCCACCAAACTCGAAGGTGTCCTTTCAGGGATTAGTGAGGTTGAACGTGACCTTCAAGCCTACTCTATGCGCTTGGACAAAACAGAGGAACGCATTAGCATGGTGAAAGATACTGTCATCACTGTCAAAACAACGACCAAGAAGTTGGAAAAACAGGTGGCGGACCTTACTTCAAAACTAAGCTTGCTCCAGAACCACCAGGGGAGGTCTAATTTGAGATTGGTTAATCTACCCGAAAAAGTGGAAAATGATGACGCAGTTGCATTTCTTGAGAGATGGCTTACCGAAGCTTTCCGGACTCCCTGCGCATTGAAAGAACCCGTCGGCTTCCGGCTCATACAGGCCTGAGAAACCACCCCTCTCCTCGAGTCCTTATCATGAAGTTTCTCAACTTTCAAGACAAAGTCTGAGTGATGCGGAAAGCCAGGGCTAAGGGCGAGGTGATATACGGGGACCAAGAGATCATGTTCTTCCCTGACCTATCCTCGGACCTTCACCGAAAAAGAAAAGGCTACAATGGGGGCAAACGCCAGCTCAGGTCCCTTAACATTGCCTACTTAAAAAAAAAAAATATATATATATATATATATATATATTTAACCTTTATTTAACTAGGCAAGTCAGTTATGAACAAATTCTTATTTACAATGACCGCCAACACCGGCCAAACTCGGGCAACGCTGGACCAATTGTGCGCCGCTCTATGGGACGCCCAATCACGGCCGGTTGTGATACAGTCTGGGTTCGAACCAGGAGCTTTCCCAGCTAAACTACGTCTGACTTACAATGGACGGTCACACGATTTTGAATCTCCCTCTCAAGCCGGGGCATTTATCCGTGGCATTCTTCCTAGTCATGTTGCTGCTGTGAAGTTTACTACCACTCTGGACTACGGAGAATTAAACCACCTGGATTATGTGACTGTTGGCAAGCTAACTAACATTATAAAATGTATTAGCTGCTACTGTAGATAGCATAACAGTTAAGTGAATAATACGGCAATCTAGCCCACTCAAAGTTTCATTGTATTATTTGTAGCCTGTATGTGCTCATCAGTTAGCTCAGTTTATTCTATATGACAGGCGAGATAGCTGTTTATTTTTGTTGTTAATAATTTTCTTCCATTGGATTACATAAAACACTGTAAAATTCCGGCGAAGATGTTTAGCTCCATGTCAACGGATTCAAAATGGCTAACGTTACCTCCTTTATTTAGCCAGTGAGTGACGCAGTTGTCTAAGGCACTGCATCGCAGTGCTAGCTGCGTTGCTACAGATGCAGGTTCAAGCCCCGTCTCTGTTGTAGCTGGCCTCAACCGGGAGACCCACATGGCGACGCACAATTGGCCCAGCGTCATCCGGGTTAGGGGAGGGTTTGGCCGGCCGGGATGTCTTTGTCCCATCGCGCCGTGGCGGGCCAGGTGCATGCACGCTGACACGGCCGCCAGGTGTACGGTGTTTCCTCCGACACATTTTATTTTATTTTACCTTTATTTTACTAGGCAAGTCAGTTAAGAACAAATTCTTATTTACAATGACGGCCTAGGAACAGTGGGTTAACTGCCTTGTTCAGGGGCAGAACGACAGATTTTTACCTTGTCGGCTCAGGGATTCGATCCAGCAACCTTTCGATTACGGGCCCAACCACTGGGCTACCTGCCGCCCGCACATTGGTGCGGCTGGCTTCCGGGTTAAGCGTGCATTGTGTCAAGAAGCAGTGCTGCTGGCGGGTTGTGTTTTGGGTTGTGACCTTCACCTCTCCCGAGTCTGTACGGGAGAAAAAGGGATAAAACATAGCGGGACCTTATTCATCCTGCACCAGCGGGACTAATTTATATGAAGACTTAAGTTTTAATCATATCCTTGGACTAAAATTATTGATACTCACGTGCAAGCCTGACATCAACATCATGTGCAAAGGGCCTTTGGGTAACGTAGCACATATTCAATGGTATACAGCGGGTGAAATAAGTATTGAACACGTCACCATTTTTCTCAGTAAATATATTTCCAAAGGTGCTATTGACATGAAGTTTTCACCAGATGTTGGTAACAACCCAAGTAATCCATACATACAACTCTTTGGAATGAGTGTATTAATCTGGTTAATGTTTACGGTCCTAATGATGGTAATCCCAAATTCTTTGAGAATGTATTTCTATTGATAGTCTTCCTTCCTGTTAAAGTCCTAATGGCAGGGGATTTTAATTGCACTCTTGATTGATTGATTCCCAATGTAGCAGGAAGTGGATATGATAGTATTGTTCTGAGTGACCATTCCCCTGTGTCATTATTCTATAGGGATACAAAACTAGTCAAAGCGTTTGCATCCCAGATGGTTACAGGACCCAGAGTGCATATATAGATGTTTATTTTACATTGAACACTGACCAGCGAGTACCAGATGGGAGGCTTTCAAAGCATATATTAGGGGGCAAATTATAAGTTTTACCTGTTTCAAATCAAATCAATTAAATATTAAAATGAGAGAGCTCAGTATGAAGAACTCAAAGGCTGCAAACAGCTTAACGAGACTGAAACAGTCCTTCCATGTCCAAGGTGAAAAACCTGGTAAATTGCTGGCCTAAGTAGTTAAATTCAGACAGAGCCATCAATGCAATTCATAATTTACAAGGACAATTATCAATGGATCTTGAAGCAATTTGCTCCCCACTACAACTCTGAATCTCCTGAGAACTTAACTAATCAGACATCCTTTTTGGATAAAGTGCTTCCATATCTAATACACAAAGACCAAAATGGCTTCGTGAAAAACCGTCAAGGTTTTCACAATGTGAGGAGAGTACTAAACATAGTACACATGTGTGAAGGGTCCCCTGACACTGCCATACTCTCACTTGATGCAGAGAAGGCATTCAATAGAGTTGAGTGGTCTTATTTATTTGAAGGGCTTAAGAGATTTAGGTTTGGGAACTACTTCTGCAAATGGATTAAGATATTATATACCAACCCCAATGCAGAAGTTGCCACTAACAACCTGATTTCACAACCTTTTAAGCTTATTCGGGGCACGAGACAAGGATGTCCGGCCAGTCCAGGACTCTTTGTTTTAGCTATATAGAACCCTTTGCCATTGCAATAAGGGCCCACCCGTCAATTAGTGGAATGAAAGCATCAGATTTTGAACATCGAGTGGCCCTGTACGCCAATGATACCCTCTTATTCCTAACAGATTTAAAGAATTCTCTCTTCCCTCTCTAAGTTAATAACTTTGGTCAGTTTTCTGGGTTTAAAGTTAATAGCACCAAATCTTCTATCCTTTTCCTCAACAAGCAAGAGAGACTGAATCCAGTTGCAAAGCATCCATTTGTGAATACAGAACAAGGTTTCACACCAGCAATTAGCTACTTGAGTTCAACAAATTATGAACCCAAGGTAACGAATGTAACAGAATCCATTAAACGATGGACATCATTGCCTATATCTATTATTGGTAGAATACATATCATTAAGATGCCCCGCTTTCCACTGGCTCCACCAGCTTTATTTTCCCCAAAGATCAGAAAGATACTCTCAAATTCTATCTGGAGGAACAGAAAACCAAGGCTTGGACTTTCTCTTCTTTATTTGCCCTATGACAAAGGGGGGTTGCAACTTCCAAACCTACAGTGGTACAGTTTAAGTCAGAAGTTTACATACACCTTATCCAAATACATTTAAACTCAGTTTTTCCCCTGTCTTGGGTCAGTTAGGATTACCACTTTATTTTAAGAATGTGAAATGTCAGAATTATAGTAGAGAGAATTATTTATTTCAGCTTTTATTTATTTCATCACATTCCCAGTGGGTCAGAAGTTTACATATACTCAATTAGTATTTGGTAGCATTGCCTTTAACTTGTTTAACTTGGGTCAAACTTTTCGGGTAGCCTTCCACAAGTTTCCCACAATAAGTTGGGTGAATTTTGGCCAATTCCTCGCACACGCCTTTTCAGTTCTGCCCACACAGGGCTTTGTGATGGCCACTCCAATACCTTGACTTTATTGTCCTTAAGCCATTTTGCCACAACTTTGGAAGTATGCTTGGGGTCACTGTCCATTTGGAAGACCCATTTGCGACCTTCTTGACTGATGTCTTGAGATGTTGCTTCAATATATCCACATAATATTCCTTCCTCATAATGCCATCTATTTTGTGAAGTGCACCAGTCCCTCCTGCAGCAAAGCACCCCCACAACATGATGCTGCCACCCCCGTGCTTCACGGTTGGGGTGGTGTTCTTCGGCTTGCAAGCCTCCCCCTTTTTCCTCCATACATAATGATGGTCATTATGGCCAAACAGTTCTATTTTTGTTTCACCAGACCAGAGGACATTTCTCCAAAAAGTACAATCTTTGTCCCCATGTGCAGTTGCAAACCGTAGTCTGGCTTTTTTATGGCGGTTTTAGAGCAGTGGCTTCTTCCTTGCTGAGCGGCCTTTCAGGTTATGTCGATATAGGACTTGTTTTACTGTGGATATAGATACTTTTGTACCTGTTTCCTCCTGCATCTTCACAAGGTCTTTTGCTGTTGTTCTGGGATTGATTTGCACTTTTTGCACCAAAGTACATTCATCTCTAGGAGACAGAACGCGTATCCTTCCTGAGCGGTATGACGGCTGCGTGGTCCCATAGTGTTTATACTTGCGTACTATTGTTTGAAGGTAGGCCTTGAAATACATCCACAGGTACACCTCCAATTGACTCAAATGATGTCAATTAGCCTGTTAGCTTCTAAAGCCATGGCATCATTTTCTGGAATTTTACAAGCTGTTTAAAGGCACAGCCAACTTAGTGTATGTAAACTTTTGACACACTGGAATTGTGATATAGTGAATTATAAGTGAAATAATCTTTCTGTAAACAACTGTTGGAAGAATTACTTGTGTCATGCACAAAGTAGATTTCCTAACCGACTTTCCAAAACTATAGTTTGTTAACATGAAATCTGTGGTGTGGTTGAAAAATTAGTTTTAATGACTTCAACCTAAGTGTATGTAAACTTCCGACATCAACTGTATTACTGGGCTGTACAACTTAGGGCTGCAATGTTTTGATTCTCCAAGAAACCATACCTACCCTGGCTGCAGACTGAAATTATGTCCACTAAAGGCTTAACCTGTACTCTTGTATTTGTACTCTGCTCCCTTTAAGAAACTAAAGAAGAATACTACTAATCCCGTTGTTAAAAACACCAACTATATGGCACCAAGTACAGCAATATCTGGGGGAATCCCCTGTATTATCCACTTTTACATCAATTTGGGGCAATGACAATTTCACAGTAATGGATTTAAACAATGAAAAAAGGGCTCATGACGTTAGAATAACTAAAGGAAAGACTTAACTTTACCACAAAAGCATTTTGTCAAATACTTACAACTGAGAAGCTTGCACACTTCAAATGACGTCATTATATGGGAAAATGGTAGCTACTCATAATGACAACTCCGATAGTAAGATACTTCAGTGGATACAAGATATGCAGGAAGATACTTCAGTAGAGGACTGGGGTATGATATGCTCTGGAGCTCCGTAACAGACAATAAAACACCCGCCTGAGATTGTTGCAATACAATTGGATAATGAGAACATATATCACCCGTTAAGCTCCACAAATATGACCCTAAATATCCCAGACCTGTTTGTTAAATGAAACACGCATTTAGGCACGTTGTATCATTGCCTGTGGGAATGTGCTGAGATACAAACGTTTTGGAGCTCAGTACTCTCTGAGATTACAGTACTGCGCTGTATCTCCCAATACCACTAATCCCTTTGCATCCTAAATCTTTACCCAGAGAATATCTCTTTACACAGGAAAGAGAATAAAATGGTTGACCTCTGTCTATTACAAGCTAGACGTTCAATTGCTCTCCACGGGAAGTATGTCAGTTCCCCCTCACTTGGTCATTGGTTAAAATAACTAACGTCAAGCCTGGCTCTTGAATAAGTACTTAGTGAAAAAGAAAGATATTTGGTATCTTTTTTGTGAGTTTTTGCAAACCGGTGATATTATAGAAGCAATAGAATTGTAAATCTATGTATTCTCTCTTTTTTGGGTGAATATTGGCTATAGATAAAGCGTAATGTGTATTATCTGCGACTGCATTTATACATTTTATGTCATGTTATTATTGGATATGTTGTCTCTTTGGGTTGGGAGGGGGTTATGTGTGAATATTTCTGTAATTGTTGATTGTCCTATTTGGAACTAATAAATATGTGTAAAAAAAAAATGTTTAAGTATATTTTGATTTGTCACATGCTTCGTAAACAACAGGTCCTTCCCAACAATGCAGAGATAAAAAGAGAGAAATAATATAAAAGCCATAAAAATATATAGCTCCATTATCTTTTCTACATATTTTGTGTAGAGAGAAAAATAAACAAACTCCAAGCGTAAACATTGACCTGGAATAAAACACAGGACTCAGCAATGTGTGTGTCAGACAGAAAGAGAGAAAGATAGAGAGTGAGAGAGTGAGAGAGAGAGAGAGAGAGAGTGAGAGTGAGAGAGTGAGAGAGAGTAAGAGAGAGTAAGAGAGAGAGTAAGAGAGAGAGAGTAAGAGAGAGAGTAAGAGAGAGAGAGAGAGAGAGAGAGAGAGAGCACCTGTGTGCTGTCTCACCTGAATGGGGATCATTCTGTGGAGCTTCAGTGCCCCCTTCTGGTGAAATTTGGCAAAGCAGCCGACGCAGTAGTCCTCTCCACATTCTGCACACATCTAAAATAGAAATATAAATAAAGAAGTAACTCTAACAGTAATAATGCAGGGAGGGAGGATATCATAACAGGGAGAAAAACATTCAAATATACATCGTAATATCTTCTCCACTTTCCAACATCAACCTTCACAAACTAACTTGGAGCCGCAGGATAAATATTGAGAGCGTTGCCGTGCTGGCCACACGAGGTGTGTGTGTAGGACCCTATGATTTCCGCGATTTGGAAAACGCGGACGGAATCGCAGAATTATTGTTGTAGAGTAGGCCTAGAGAAATTATTCAGTTGTTCGATTGGGGTGTTTTGAGGGGGGAGGGAGGGGAGGGAGGGGGGGGGGGGGGGTGTCTCGGTCACGTGTGGGACGCTTACGCCACCTCACAACTTGGCTGTCACTTTGAGAAACATGTCGAAGAGGCCGTCTGAGATTGCCAAGTCTTCAAAATTTGACCCTAACCCCTAAATTCAGAGCAGAACAATACCCAAAGGACTATTATGAGTCAGGCGATAAGCTGTTTTGTAAATTCTGTCAACATACTATTGATTGGACCCGTACAAATAAGTGTGATGACCACTTATAGTCTAAAACCCATGTGAAGAACAAGGAAAAGCCCCGTGTAGCCAGAGCATGCCTCCAAACGACAGCCTATTAATATACCGTTGCAGCGTTCTAAACATGGTCATTGGTGAGTTAACAGCCTATTAATATACCGTTACAATAGCCTACATTTACATTCTGCAATGTCAATTGTTCGCATGCAAATTGTGATATTCCAAACGACAAGCTATCGTGATGAAATGTAGCGATGCATAATGTCAGCAGCTATCTGCCTCTCCGTCTAGCTAACTATCGTGGATCAATATTATGTTTACGCTTGAATTTTAAATAACACTTATTTTGTAATAATATTATTTTAGGTTAAAACATAAAAGTTTTTCCTTGTCTTTCATTGCAAGTGTTGAAAACCAGTACTTTCTGGTGGATGTCATTTTCATGGACAGATGCAACTACTCAACGTTTTACCAAGCTATACTAGCCTCCCTCCACAGCAAGGATCTGAACCTGAATGATGCCTGGGCAGTGGTCACAGATAATGCCTCATACTGCCTGAAGGCATACAAGGGATGTTCTGAAAGGAGTGATGCCCAACAGTGTCCATGTAACCAATGTCTCTGCCATGTCATCAATCTGGTGGGTGAGACCTGACAGCACTACAAATACTTCTCTGAAGTTGCATCACTTGTGACATGGATGAGATCTGTCTTCTTCACGAAGCCTGCCAGAAAGAGATTCCTCATTATGA
>CM042379.1:30271780-30311780 GCA_023634145.1 Thymallus thymallus
TTTTAGAGGGGAGGAACAGACCTAATTATGAACTCATACATCAACTGGAGAGAGGACAGGCGAGCAAAAGATGACTCACAAACCAACGCAGTATCCCTGCCCAAGCATAGTATCCCTAAAACACACGCAGACAGATGAAGCTAAGCATAATGGATGTAATATGAGGGCTGTTGGCAGGACTCTCCAGGCTGTAGTTTAATCAGCAAGTCCATCTCCACATCATCATGTCTCACGTCTGCTCAGTACAACCACTCAGCTGCACCATCACCGTTACACACAGTGTATGTGATTGTCAGTAACGTAGTTCAACAGCCTGCACCTCTCCTGTCAGCGCCATAAGGTGTAGAGGGACGTGGCATATTCACTGACCGGAGCTAAAGTCTCTGTAAAAACACACACAAACCATCACACCCTCTCAAACACGTTCACCTCTCATCCACAGAACAGACACAATGAGCACAGAGAGGACACCCAAAAACATCAACATAACTAGTCAGATATGGTTACCTTACCGTTGCAAAATGCACCCCAGCAAATTGTATTACATCAATCTGATGTCAGGTGCATGAACAGTGACCTCAGGTTAAACTACAGCTGTCATACCTGTCATACTTCACCACTGTCACACAGTCACCCCTGAGGACATTACATCATCCACTAGGACATATCTGTGTGTGTGTGTGTGTGTGTGTGTGTGTGTGTGTGTGTGTGTGTGTGTGTGTGTGTGTGTGTCACTATCACACCCTACCACTCTCAACAGACTAGAGTAGCATAGTGGGACAGAATCAGACAGATTCAGGATGTCGGGATTCAGGTATGGGCCTGAGGGTTCTAGAACCATCCAGAAGAGGAGAGGGAATCTTATTTGATTTGGGAAACAGAGCTTTAAACAAGCCCCAGCTTTAGCAGGCCAAACACACTGGGTGATGTAGTGTGTGAGTTCAGCAAACTGAGTATATTACTACTATAATGTAGTTACTCTCTGTCCACAGCGTGAAGGAGAGAAGACTAAGACAATACATCCATGTCTGCTGTTGCTTCATTCTGCTCCACAGATAAACAATAGAGGTCTGCTGTTGCTTCATTCTGCTCCACAGATAAACAATACAGGTTTGCTGTTGCTTCATTCTGCTCCACAGATAAACAATACAGGTTTGCTGTTGCTTCATTCTGCTCCACAGATAAACAATACAGGTTTGCTGCTGCTTCATTCTGCTCCACAGATAAACAATACAGGTTTGTTGTTGCTTCATTCTGCTCCACAGATAAACAATACAGGTTTGCTGTTGCTTCATTCTGCTCCACAGATAAACAATACAGGTTTGCTGTTGCTTCATTCTGCTCCACAGATAAAAAATACAGGTTTGCTGTTGCTTCATTCTGCTCCACAGATAAACAATACAGGTTTGCAGTTGCTTAATTCTGCTCAACAGATAAACAATAGAGGTTTGCAGTTGCTTCATTCTGCTCCACAGATAAAGGAGAGGTATGATGTTTCTTCATTCTGCTCCACAGATAAAGGAGAGAGAGGTATGATGTTTCTTCATTCTACTCCACAGATAAAGGAGAGGTATGATGTTTCTTCATTCTGCTCCACAGATAAAGGAGAGGTATGATGTTTCTTCATTCTACTCCACAGATAAAGGAGAGGTATGATGTTTCTTCATTCTACTCCACAGATAAAGGAGAGGTATGATGTTTCTTCATTCTACTCCACAGATAAAGGAGAGGTATGATGTTTCTTCATTCTGCTCCACAGATAAAGGAGAGGTATGATGTTTCTTCATTCTACTCCACAGATAAAGGAGAGGTATGATGTTTCTTCATTCTGCTCCAATGATCCACAGATAAAGGAGAGGTATGATGTTTCTTCATTCTGCTCCACAGATAAAGGAGAGGTATGCTGCTGCTGTTACCTCGCAACCCAACCAAGGTGCATTAAATAAATAACTAACTAAATGTGCAATAGACTTTCAGCCACCGTTTGAGGTATGCTATTAAAAGTATGCTGTTAAAAGTATGCTATTAAAAGTATGCTGTTAAAAGTATGCTGTTAAAAGTATGCTGTTAGAAGTATGCTGTTAAAAGTATGCTGTTAAAAGTATGCTGTTAAAAGTATGCTGTTAAAAGTATGCTGTTAAAAGTATGCTGTTAGAAGTATGCTGTTAGAAGTATGCTGTTAGAAGTATGCTGTTAGAAGTATGCTGTTAGAAGTATGCTGTTAGAAGTATGCTGTTAAAAGTATGCTGTTAAAAGTATGCTGTTAGAAGTATGCTGTTAGAAGTATGCTGTTAAAAGTATGCTGTTAAAAGTATGCTGTTAAAAGTATGCTGTTAAAAGTATGCTGTTAAAAGTATGCTGTTAAAGGTATGCTGTTAGAAGTATGCTGTTAGAAGTATGCTGTTAGAAGTATGCTGTTAGAAGTATGCTGTTAGAAGTATGCTGTTAAAAGTATGCTATTAAAAGTATACTTTTAAAGGTATGCTATTAAAAGTATGCTGTTAAAAGTATGCTGTTAAAAGTATGCTGTTAAAGGTATGCTGTTAGAAGTATGCTGTTAGAAGTATGCTGTTAGAAGTATGCTGTTAGAAGTATGCTGTTAGAAGTATGCTGTTAAAAGTATGCTATTAAAAGTATACTTTTAAAGGTATGCTATTAAAAGTATGCTGTTAGAAGTATGCAGTTAAAAGTACACTGTTAGAAGTATGCTGTTAGAAGTATGCTGTTAGAAGTATGCTGTTAGAAGTATGCTGTCCCCGTTCTCTGTCTTTATAAAGGAGTAGGGTGTGAGGAGTTGAACAGGAGAAGCTCCCTGTCTACTCTACTTTGTATCCAGATCCTGTCTCATTGATGAATGGCTCTGAGACAGGGAAACAACAGCCCCTGTAGTTCTGTACATAAACAACACAGTGATTGGAGAGTGGATGATACGCCCCTACAGTTCCTGTAGGAGACACGTCTGGTAAAGCCGTAACCACAGCCGTATTTTACTGTGACACTGTCGCCTTTATGTGTTTTTCGTCAGAAGCGGCCGGGCGGCTCGGCCCTCCTCTCTCCAGTTGATGTATGAGTTCATAATTAGGTCTGTTCCTCCCCTCTAAAACAATCTCCCCCAAACTCTACACACACACACAGCGAGCAACAATCTGCCCTTAACTATTTAAAGATATGTCTTCCTCGCATTATTGGGTGTACACTTCCGTGCCGAATGATGTATGAATTTTCACTGGGACAAACAGATTGCTAACGCTTGGGGGGGGGGGTGTGTTTGTGTGGGGGATGGGGGTGAGTGTGTGTGTTTATGTGGGGGATGGGGGTGAGTGTGTGTGTTTATGTGGGGGATGGGGGTGAGTGTGTGTGTTTGTGTGGGGGATGGGGGTGAGTGTGTGTGTTTGTGTGGGGGATGGGGGTGAGTGTGTGTGTTTATGTGGGGGATGGGGGTGAGTGTGTGTGTTTATGTGGGGGATGGGGTGAGTGTGTGTGTTTATGTGGGGGATGGGGGTGAGTGTGTGTGTTTGTGTGGGGGATGGGGGTGAGTGTGTGTGTTTATGTGGGGGATGGGGGTGAGTGTGTGTGTTTATGTGGGGGATGGGGGTGAGTGTGTGTGTTTATGTGGGGGATGGGGTGAGTGTGTGTGTTTGTGTGGGGGATGGGGGTGAGTGTGTGTGTTTATGTGGGGGATGGGGTGAGTGTGTGTGTGTGTTTATGTGGGGGATGGGGGTGAGTGTGTGTGTTTATGTGGGGGATGGGGGTGAGTGTGTGTGTTTGTGTGGGGGATGGGGTGAGTGTGTGTGTGTGTTTATGTGGGGGATGGGGGTGTGTGTGTGTGTTTGTGTGGGGGATGGGGGTGAGTGTGTGTGTTTGTGTGGGGGATGGGGGTGAGTGTGTGTGTTTGTGTGGGGGATGGGGGTGAGTGTGTGTGTTTATGTGGGGGATGGGGTGAGTGTGTGTGTGTGTTTATGTGGGGGATGGGGGTGAGTGTGTGTGTTTATGTGGGGGATGGGGGTGAGTGTGTGTGTTTGTGTGGGGGATGGGGGTGAGTGTGTGTGTTTGTGTGGGGGATGGGGGTGAGTGTGTGTGTTTGTGTGGGGGATGGGGGTGAGTGTGTGTGTGTGTTTATGTGGGGGATGGGGGTGAGTGTGTGTGTTTGTGTGGGGGATGGGGGTGAGTGTGTGTGTTTGTGTGGGGGATGGGGGTGAGTGTGTGTGTTTATGTGGGGGATGGGGGTGAGTGTTTTATGTACTGACCCTCCTGAAGACCGCTGTATGAGCTATGTATAGTGTAATATACGCCCCTACAACGCTGTTCTCCATAACTTCCCAAAGCAATGCACCCTGGGTCACACATCTCAATGTTATTCATGAAATTCAGGGAGGGGGAAAAAATCATATTAGGTCTGTTCCTCCCCTCTAGAAATGATAGAAATCATATTAATAAAAGATGATACGTAGTCTTGGAAGGACCCTGCTTCATTCTCCAAGCAGGCTAAGTATAATTTGTTTCAACCTGTCAGCTGTGTTGGTTTGTTCTGTCTGTCCCAGTTAGTTAAGAAGCTACCTAGTCTGTGTGAACTGATAATTTGCTTAAGAAGTGTTAGTGATTGCTACCCATTCAAGTGGGTGCAGGTCCATCCCCTTCTTTTGTTCTCTGGAGATTACAACTTAATAGGGTGGGAGTGGCTACACCTGTGCTAGGCAATTATCTTAGTGTTATTAGCACAGCCTCCTTGGTTTAAGTGAGGGAGGCCCCGCTCTCTCTCTTGTCCATATGTTTAGTTCATTTTATTCTGATCTCTTTTGCATTATTGTGGCCTTTTCTGTAGCCTGTCAACTATGTGTCTGTCTATCCCTGTTCTCTCCTCTCTGTACAGGCCATACAAACGCTTCACACCGCGTGGCTGCAACCACTCTAATCTGGTGGTCCCTGAGCACACGACCCACGTGGAGTTCCAGGTCTCCGGCAGCCTTTGGAACTGCCGTTCTGCGGCAACAAGGCAGAGTTCATCTCAGCCTACGTTGCCCTCCAGTCCCTTGACTTCTTGGCGCTGACATTAACATGGATTACCACAGAAAACACTGCTACTCCTACTGCTCTTTCCTCGTCTGATCATGCATTCAAACTTAACATCCTTGTCATTTATCGCCCTCCAGGTTCCCTTGGAGAGTTCATCAATGAGCTTGATAAGTTCATTTCCTGATGATGGCTCACCCCTCACAGTTCTGGGTGACTTTAACCTCCAGACGTCTGCCTTTGACTCATTTTTCTCTGCCTCCATCTTTACACTCCTTTCCTCTTTTGACCTCACCCTCTCAATGTCCCCCTCTACTCACAAGGCAGGCAATACGCTTGACCTCATCTTTACTATATTTGATCTCATCTTTACTCGGACCACTACTTTGTATCATTTTCTCTCTCACTCTCCTACAACACTACTCACTCTGCCCCTACTCAGATGGTAATGCGCCGTCTCAACCTTTGCTGTCTCTCTCTCCCGCTACTCTCTCCTCTTCCATCCTATCATCTCTTCCCTCTGCTAAATCCTTCTGCCTCCTGTCTCCTGATTCTGCCTCTTCGACCCTCCTCTCCTCATCTTTTGACTCTCTATGTCCCCTATCCTCCCGGCCGGCTCGGTCCTCCCCTCCTGCTCCGTGGCTAGACGACTCATTGCAAGCTCACAGAACAGGACTCCGGGCAGCCGAGCGGAAATGGAGGAAAACTAAACTCCATGTGGACCTGTCATCTTTTCACTCTCTCCTCCTAACCCTAGGAAGCTCTTTGCCACCTTCTCCTCCCTGCTGAATACTCCTCCCCCTCCCTCTCTGTGGATGACTTCGTCAACCATTTTGGAAAGAAGGTTGACGACATCCAATCCTCATTTACTAAGCCTATTGACACCACTGGTCCTGCTCACACTGCTCTATCCTATGCTTTGACTTCTTTCTCCCTTCACTCTCCAGATGAAATCTTGCAACTTGGAATGGCCGGCCGCCCAACAACCTGCCCGCTTGACCCCATCCCCTCCTCTCTTCTCCAGACCATTTCCAGAGACCTTCTCCCTTACCTCACCTAGCTCATCAACTCATCCTTCACCGCTAGCTGTGTCCATTCTGTCTTAAATAAGGCAAGAGTTGCGCCCCTCCTCAAAACCTACACTCCATCCCTCCGATGTCAACAACTATAGACCAGAATCCCTTCTTTCTTTTCTCTCAAACTCTTGAGCGTGCCGACTAACTCTCCTGCTATCTCTCTCAGAATTACCTTCTTGTTCCTAACCAGTCAGGTTTCAAGACTGGTCATTCAACTGAGACTGCTCTTCTCTGTGTCACGGAGGCTCTCCGTACTGGAGAGTTCCCCTTAACCTACATTTGCCAGATAATTGATGTGATACTACTAGTCCAGCTAGGATCTATGGAGGATAGGACACCAGATCACATACTGCAGCAACTGCCTACGACACATCAGAGGAGAGCTCTATTTACACTTCTAACAGGTTCTCTCTCTCTCTCCCCCATTTCTATACGTTTTTTCTTTCTCATATATATCAGTCTCTCTCTCCCTCTGTTACTCACTCTCTCTCCTCTTTCTCCCGGCTCATGCTCTCTCTGAGTTGTTGCAGTCGATCCTCCATGTCTTTACTCTCCCGGGCCAGCGTCACTGTCTCCATGCGCAGCTCTCGCAGGTTCCTATGGCAACACACAATCAACAACAATCCATCATTAAACTCATCAATCACTTATCAGACTAGAGAAGCATATACCAGTTCATCAATTACATTGATTACCTATTAGACCAGAGCAGAACATCACCTATCAATTCATCCATCCAATCATTGAACTATTAGCAAATGAGAAACACCATGGAATAGGATCTATTTAAAATACATTATGGAAAAAACAGAAAGCAACTATCAGCACAAATATAAAAAGTCCATCTCATAATTGATCAAATATGTCAAGAGATACAATGGGCAAAAGACAAGAAAAATAAAATAGGTTTGACATTTTTACCACATATGGAAGCACAGCAAAACCATTGACCTTTTTATTGAAAACAAGAGCTTTTTGGTAGATCCTTCCTCTACATGAACAAGCATTGGTTTGTCCCCATCAACTCAAGAGTTGAGCCTGTGTTGATTTGGGGGAAGATAGCAACAGAGAAACAACTCTCCACTTACCTTGCATTGAGCTTGACTGACTTGGGCTTGTTGGGAATCACCACAAAGTCATTAAGATTCATGGCTCCTCTCTCTCTAGATCTTAGTTATTCCCTGTGCCTTTTTACCACGGCTCCTTGCTGTAATAAAAACCCAGAGAAATCATATAAAACCTGCTATTTATTTAACTGATCAGCCAGGCCAGGCTAAATTACACATAGGGAGGAAATACTGCTGTTATAAAATTAACTGAATATCCGGGGAATAATATTACACAATTGCATAGTAAGGCAGTAAAAACCTTACCAAAACGACAAAATATTGTAATGGCTATTAATAACAGCAACAGGTAGTTTTGAGGTATCAGCAGCACCTTCTGTGATTGTTTGTTTAGGCTAGCTAACTAGCTATCTACTGTAGTTAAGGTTAACGTTTAGCTAACGTTACTTGTTTTGGGCTCGTTAGACTGGCTAGCTTAAATAGCCCTAAGCTAGATAACGTTAGCAAGTTAGCTTTCATGTCACTTCCAGAGCGTTATAAATTCTCATGTTCTTTTTTTATACGTTATGTTAAATAATTACCTCGGGTTTTGTCTTCTTGTGTACCCTGTAGCTATTTGGAATAAAGTTAGTTCGAATAAACAGCTGCAACACAGTTTCTTACCCTCTCAGAAACATGTGTGTATAGTGGTATCTATGGAAACGCAACTCTCGCGATAGTCCACAGGCAAGGAGCAAGGAGGGCATCGATTTCTTGCTGGCATCTCGGGGTTTACATTTTTAATTGAATGGATTTGTTGCTTTCACATTCTCTTCAAGTTTTCGTTTAGAAGGCTCCTGTAACTAATGTGTTTAAGGAATGAACTCTGACATCGTATTCAAAGATAGGCAAGACATATTGCTACTGCAGTCATGGACAGAGGGAATTATTTAATTAAAATCATTATAGGGTTCAAATTAACTTATCTAGAGATGATGTTTTGATTCAAACCTTAATTAAATTAAACAGTATGTCCAAATTCGTTATATATTCAGAAAGCCTATTTGAGCATGACACCAAGACACAAACTGTTCTCACATCTGATTATTTTAGACACGTTAAATAAGCGGTCATAATCGGGTTTTGCTTTTAACAAGCCGCATTATCTGGTATATCAGGAGCAGAATGTGTGTGTGTGTGTGTGTGTCCTTGTCTCCTGCAGCTGAAAAGAGCTAGGCCCGTGTCTCCAATAACAACATAGCCAGACCTCATTTGTATTCTGGGAAAACAAAAAACTTTCAGATCTACTATTCTATAGGCACTCTTCCAGATCAGGCCATGCCTCCTCCCTCTCTCTCTCCATCACCCCATCCCTCCATCCCTTAAATGACTGGTGGGCGATTACCCCCGGCAAGTGCTCGCCCCCCCCCCCCCCCCCCCCATTCAGGGTCATACAGGGGTCATTGTGGGGTTACGACCCCCAGCAGGGTCCTGTCACCCTGTGTTTCCTACCTGCTGCTTAATCTCCCTCAGCCCCAACCCTCCTTATAAAACAACACAATCCTCTTCCCCTGCTTGCTCTCTCTCTCTCCCACACTCTCCATCCCTCTCTCTCTCCATCCCTCTCTCTCTCCATCCCACTCTCTCTTTCTAACCCTCTCTCCTCTGCCCCAGCCAGCACAGAGACAGACAGGCATGTCCCAGCATACTGATGAGGACCAGAAAGGAGAGAGGGAGAGGGAGTAGGAGAGAGAGTGATGGAGAGAGAGGGGGGGGGGGGGGGGGAAGAGGGTACATGGAGGTAGAGAGTAAGAGGCTAGAGTTAGTGAGAGGAAAAATGTTAGAGGAATGAAGAGAGAGAGAGAGGGAGAGAGAGGGAGAGAGAGAGACAGAGGGAGAGAGACAAAGGGAGGGAGAGAGAGACAGGTATAACCAGTGTGGACATACAGTATATTGACTGTCTGGGATTGGTTAGAGAAAGACCTTTGAGTAATGCCACAGAGCCCAGTGAGGGGGGCTATGCAGAGGAGAAGCAGACAGACAGAGCCCAGTGAGGGGGGCTATGCAGAGGAGAAGCAGACAGACAGAGCCCAGTGAGGGAGGCTATGCAGAGGAGAAGCAGACAGACAGAGCCCAGTGAGGGAGGCTATGCAGAGGAGAAGCAGACAGACAGAGCCCAGTGAGGGAGGCTATGCAGAGGAGAAGCAGACAGACAGAGCCCAGTGAGGGAGGCTATGCAGAGGAGAAGCAGACAGACAGAGCCCAGTGATCATAATCATCATCAAAAACATCCCCATCTGTATAGTCAGTATAACTAGCACTGTGCACGCAGGCAGTGTGTGCAAGGTGTGTCTGTTTGTGTGTGCCTACATGTTGGGCTACCGTGGTATCACTCTAATCTGGCTCACAACATGACTGGGATCAGACCACACCCCTAGTGTTAGTTCTGCTGCTGCCTGCTGCCTGCTGCCTGCCGCCTGCTAGCTGGAATCACTGTTGGCCTATTTACTAAACAACCACCTGAACACAGGTTTTATTGATCCTTTATTTAACCAGGTGAGTCTCATTGAGATATGAAGCTCTTTTTCAAGGAAGCCTTTGTGTGACTGTAACATGAGTTCAGTCTTTTGTGTTTTATTCCCAGATGTGCATTCTGAAATGGTGTTTAATATGCATTGACAGTCCTTGTCAACTAAATTTGGTGAAAATGAAAAAGACACAGCGTCTCTGTAACAATTGATAATAAAGTATATCTTACATTCTTCCAGTCGGAGTGTGGTACACTGTATGTTGATGTGTCAGAGGCATTGGAGCTGAAAGGTCATTGGAAGGTCATAAAGTCAAGAGGTCAGGTGACCTGTGAACTGTCACTGTGTGGCTCATCTGAAAGAGACAGGAACCGCCTGGTGTTCTCCCAAGGCAGACAGAACATGGAGCTCAGAGGGGAGTGTGACCTTTTCACTGTCACTGGGGATTGTCTATGACAGCTGTATTCACCCAACCAGAGGGAGGGAGAGGGGGAGACAGGGAGGGAGAGCAGGGCTAGAGAGAGACACATACAGGGGAGGTAAAGGGAGAGAGAGGGGGGGACTACCCTCCAAAACATAACCTTCACTCTAAATCAAAACTCCAAACCTACGACATGATTTTGGACAAAATGACCTGGAAGGATTCCTACTACCAAAGATTCCCAAGGACTAAACAGCAAATGGCCTGGCATACCAACGACCAGCAAAAGAAGCACAACAGAAACCTGATAATACCATCCAACCTGGAACTGAGTGAGTAATGTTTAGTCGGAAGCACTTTTAAAGCCAAGAAGAAAAATAAATTACAATAATATGTTTTACTTTATAAGGACTGAATGCTAAGTTAAGGCTACCAAGCTTGCTAGGAGAGAATAGATCCGGCTGCAACTTCAATTGGCACTGTGGTGTGAAGTGAGAGGTGTCAAAGCCATTGAGCCCAACAATGGCAGGAGAGTTTCACAGCCTCCCGCACCCAAATGCAGAGGCCTTTGAAGCCCCCTCTCTCTGTGCAGAGGTCATTACAATACAGTACCCCTGGATGTAAGAAATGAGAAGGCACAGAAAGAGTACAAAAAGAAGCTCCTTGTGGAAAATCCAGAGACACTTCTTGCTGACTGCTATAAAAATGGGAACGTAAGCAACTAAATCTTCCACACAGACCATCCCCTGGCATGGCGCAGTGATATATTTACACACTACCCCTCTGTTGGAAGATTGGCGAAGGGTGGAAACTAGACAACAAGGACTCTGAGTCAGCCAATGTCAACCTGTACACGTCTGGAACAGTATTGGTGCATGGCAAGCCCACACAGTATCAGCTGGACCTTAACAGAATCAAAAAGGAGAAGCTCTCTCTTGAGAAAGACTCCCCCACTCCGAGAGAGTCAGACCAGACCTCTTCGTTAAACAACCCCACAGACTAGAAACCCCAAGCAGAAAGTCAACCTCCCAGCACAGAGTACTACTCCCTCATTGAAATGAAGGATAAATTCACCCAGATGGAGGTAAGGCAGGTGGAGCTGGAACAGCAGGTGAATATACTCCAGTCAGCACAGACCCAGATAACAGTCCAGCACAACAACACCCCCTCAACCAGACCCGGAGAGCTGGAGGGGGAGAGAGACATATCTGCACTCTGAACTGTGGTAAAACAACTTCAACAGGAGAAAGAACAGGAGCAGAAGAAGAAGAACAGTTATTTATCCTTCATTTCACCCCAACCAATCAACACCCCCCCAAACCAACCATGTCCACAAACCATATAGGTCCCCTCAGATCAGACCTACATCCATCCTACTCACCCCATGCCCCCCCACTCCTGCAAAGAGGGCCTCAACATGAAAGTCACACATACACCCAGGCCGTGTGCAGACAAACAGGTCCAACCCCCACTCTTACACTAGCCCAAGCCAATGGTATATACCAGATGCTCAGCAGGCTCGATCTGCTCACACTTACTGGTCTGAGGCCAAACCATACGACCAACCACACAACTAACAACACAAAGCCTATAGAGCAGGAACCTGAAATCAGAAATACATACATTGTCATCCTAGAAGAAACATGGTGCTGGTAGTCCCATCCACCAAACTACCAGGTGTGAAACAGGGAAGAGACTCAGGGGTGTGGTGGTATTTTTTTATATTATCAAATGAGGAGACACAAACTTAATCACACAAGTCAGAATTCTTCCTTAAACTAAATGTTTATTTACTTATAAGTAAATGAAGCATGTCACACAGAGAGCAAGTAACTGTATGTGAGTGCTTTGCAATAAGGATGGCGGGTCAACTGCAACATTTGACTGTTTTATAGCAAGGACACACCCCTTGAATGTTACACAGGGGGGCAAACACCTACCTGGAGGCGACAGTATTCCCTCCCCCATTGCCCCCCTAGACACAACTATGACAACATAACCAACAAAAACGGGTCACAACTCCTGCAGCTCTGTCGCACGCTGGGTATGTACATAGTCAATGGTAGGCTTCGAGGGGACTCCTAAGGTAGGTACACCTAAAAACATGGACGCCTTCACTATTGTGAATCACTAAAACAATACAGAAATACACAACGGAAAAAGATGGAACAGCACATCAGAAATCAGCTCAATGTAATTGAAGAATCCTTAGAATCAAACCACTTCTGGGAGAATTGGAAAACACTAAACAAACAACAACACAAAGAGTTATCTATCCAAAATGGAGATGTATGGATAAAACACTTCTCCAATATCTTTGACCCTATAACAATAAACAAACAGCAAAAACATATACATGATCAAATACAAATACAAATCTTAAAATCAACTATTAAAGACTGCCAGATCCCACTGGATTCTCCACTGAACCCACTGAACAAATTACAAACCCTCCAACCCAAAAAGGCCTGTGGTGTTGATGGTATCCTCAATTAAATTATTAAATATACAGACCACAAATTCCAATTAGCTATAGTTAAACTCTTTAACATCATCCTTAGCTCTGGCATCTTCCCCAATATTTGGAACCAAGGACTGATCACCCCAATCAAGAAAGTGGAGACAAATTTGACGCCAATAACGTCAACAGAAACCTTGGGAAAATCCTCTTATTAATAACAGCAGACTTGTACATTTCCTCAGTGAAAACAATATACAGTACTGAGCGAATATCAAATGGGCTTTTTACCAAATTACCATATGACAGACCACATATTCACCCTGCACACCCTAATTGACAAACAAACAAACCAAAACAAAGTCAAAGTCTTCTCATGCTTTGTTGATTCCAAAACATCTTGGGTCTGCTATACAAATTGATGGAAAGTGGTGTTGGAGGAAAAACATACAACATTATAAAATCCATGTACACAAATAACAAGTGTGCAGTTAAAATTGGCAAAAAAACACACACATTTCTTTCCACAGAACCGTGGGGTGAGACAGGGATGCAGCTTAAGACCCCTCCTATTTTACATAAATATCAACAAATTGAAAAAGAGCACTAGAACTGTCTGCAGCACCCGGCCTCACCCTACTAGAATCTGAAGTCAAGTGTCTACTGTTTGCTGATGATCTGGTGCTTCTGTCCCCAACCATGGAGGGCCTACATCAGCACCTAAATCTTCTTCACAGAAGGGGGCCCTGACAGTAAATCTCAGTAAGACAAAAATAATAGCTGTGAACGATCTGAGAGACAAGAAGGGCCTTCTATGCCATCAAAAGGAATGTAAAATTCGACATACCAATTAGAATCTGGATAAAATTACTTTAATCGGTTATAGAACCCATTGCCCTTATGGTTGTAAGGTCTGGGGTCCGCTCACCAACCAAGAATTCACAAAATGGGGCAAACACCAAATTGAGACTCCCAAAAAATACCCTCTGTGTAAAACGGAAAACAACAATAAATGCATTAAGAGCAGAATTCCGCTAATTATCAAAATCCAGAAATTAGACGTTAAATTCTACAACCACCTAAAAGGAAGCATTTCCCAAACCTTCCATAACAAAGCCATCACCTACAGAGAGAAAACCTACAGAAAGAGTCCCTTAAGCAAGCTGGGCTCTGTTCACAAACACAAACAGACCCCACAGAGCCCCAGGACAACAACACAGACCCAACCAAATCATGAGAAAACAAAAACATAATTACTTGACACATTGGAAAGAATGAACAAAAAACTGAGCAAACTAGAATGCTATTTTGCCATAAACAGAGAGTACACAGTGGCAGAAAACCTGACCACTGTGACTGACCCAAAATTAAGGAAATCTTTGATTATGTACAGACTCAGTGAGCATAGCCTTGCTACTGAGAAAGGTCGCTGTCGGCAGACCTGGATTTCAAGAGAAGACAGGCTATGTGCACACTGCCCACAAAATGAGGTGGAAACTGAGCTGCACTTCAGCCAAATGTATGACCATATTAAAGACACATTTTCCACTCAGATTACACAGAACCACAAAGAATATGAAAACAAACCCAATTTTGATGAACTGTTACCACAAGAAAAGGACAACCATTGAAGAACAAACACTATTATTTATGTTTATTTATTTTCCCTTTTGTACTTTTACATCATTGCAACACTTTATATATACATAATATGACATTCGACTTGTCTTTATTCTTTTGGAACTTTTTTGAGTGTAATGTTTACATGAATTGAGAATTTCATTAAAATGAAATTGAATTGAGAGAGAGAGTGAGAGAGAAAGAAAGAAAGAAAGAAACAAACAAAGAAAAGAGAGAGAAAGAGAGAAAAAGAGAGTGAGAGAAAGAGAGAGAAAGAGAGCAGGAGAGAGAGAAAGAGAGAGAGAGAAACAGATGAGCTAGTTCCAACTACTAGTTAGTTAGCTAGTTCCAACTACTGTCTCTGTCTGCTCCAGTGAACACAGGAGTGAGATGGGGGGAAGGTGAAAATAAAAGTGGTAGAGAGATAGAGAGGATGGGACAACATGGAAAGAGCTCATTGTGGCATCATGTCACACAGGGGCCGAAGTGGATTAAGTTTAAAGAGAGTGTGTGACGGTGTGTGAGTGTTTGACGGTATGTGAGTGTGTGATGGTTAATGTGTGAGTGGGCGTTGGAGTGTGTGAGTGAGTGAGGAGAGTGTGAGGAGAATGTGAAGGTAGAGATGTCTCCATAAGAGGATAAAAAGTCACTGAAAGTCAAAAGGAGAAAGGCAGAGAGTTAATGAGAGAAGGCTTGAGGGATAGAGGGAGAGGAAAAATAGCATGGAGAGAGAGCAGGGCAGAAAGGTGAAGGTATCTGATTGGGTCTGAGAGCTGATGCTGATGTCATGCTTTCATCCATGCACACACAGACACACACACACACACATCTTCTCTCTCTCTCTCTCTGGGCTCTCACCCTGGGGACGACCCTGCTAAGTATCTGACAGAGATGGAGAGAGGAAGAGATGGATGGAGACCTAGAGGGAGAGAGAGACAGAGAGGGGAAACAGTGAGAGGAGTTGAAGTCTTGCTGATGGCACACTGTCACTCTAGAGAAGACTCTGATAACCACCTGACAAGACAATGATGGAGGGTGGAAGAGATGGAGAGAGATGGACAGAGAGAGAGATTGAGGGAGGTGGAAAGAGAGAGATATGCAGGGAGTTGGACAGAGAGAGAGATGGAGAGAGATGGACAAAGAGAGAGAGATGGAGGGAGGTGGACAGAGAGAGAGATGGAGGGAGATGGACAGAGAGGGATTGGGGGAGGGAGATGACAGACAGAGAGATGGATAGAGGGCGACAGAGAGAGAGATGGAGGGAGGTGGACAGAGAGAGAGAGATGGACAGAGAGAGAGATGCAGGGCTGTGGACAGAGAGAGATATAGAGGGAGATGGACTGAGAGGGATTGGGGGAGGTGGACAGAGAGAGATGGAGGGATGTGAACAGAGAGAGAGATGGAGGGGAGATGGACAAAGAGAGAGATGGAGAGAGGTTGACAGAGAGAGATGGAGAGAGAGAGAGAGAGAGATGGATGGAGGGAGGGAGGTGGACAGAGAGAAAGATGAACAGAGAGAGAGATGAAGGGAGGTGGACCGAGAAAGAGATGGAGGGAGTTGGACAGAAAGAGAGATGGAGGGAGGTGGACCGAGAGAGAGATGGAGGGAGATGGACAGAGAGAGAGAGAGATGGACAGAGAGAGAGATGCAGGGCTGTGGACAGAGAGAGATATAGAGGGAGATGGACTGAGAGGGATTGGGGGAGGTGGACAGAGAGATATAGAGGGATGTGAACAGAGAGAGAGATGGAGAGAGGTGGACAGAGAGAGATGGAGGGATGTGAACAGAGAGAGAGATGGAGGGGAGATGGACAAAGAGAGAGATGGAGAGAGGTTGACAGAGAGAGATGGAGAGAGAGAGAGAGAGAGAGAGAGATGGATGGAGGGAAGTGGACAGAGAGAAAGATGAACAGAGAGAGAGATGAACAGAGAGAGAGATGGAGGAGATGGACAGACAGAGAGATGGATGGAGCGTGACAGAGAGAGAGATGGAGGGAGGTGGACCGAGAAAGAGATGGAGGGAGTTGGACAGAAAGAGAGATGGAGGGAGATGGACAGAGAGAGAGATGGAGGGAGATGGACAGAGAGAGATGGACAGAGAGAGAGATGGACAGAGAGAGAGATGGAGGGAGATGGACAGAGAGAGAGATGGAGGGAGATGGACAGAGAGAGAGATGGAGGGAGATGGACAGAGAGAGATGGAGGGAGATGGACAGAGAGAGAGATGGAGGGAGATGGACAGAGAGAGAGATGGAGGGAGATGGACAGAGAGAGATGGACAGAGAGAGAGATGGACAGAGAGAGAGATGGAGGGAGATGGACAGAGAGAGAGATGGACAGAGAGAGAGATGGACAGAGAGAGAGATGGAGGGAGATGGACAGAGAGAGAGATGGACAGAGAGAGAGATGGACAGAGAGAGAGATGGAGGGAGATGGACAGAGAGAGAGATGGAGGGAGGTGGAAAGAAAGAGAGATGGAGGGAGGTGGACAAAGAGAGAGATGGACAGAGAGAGATACGGAGGGAGTTGGACAGAGAGAGAGATGCAACTCTAGACTTGTTTTATGCTAATGTGAAGGATGCATACAACTCCACTGCACTCCCTCCCCTCGGTAGATCGGATCACAACCTTGTCCACCTCATCCCACTCTACAGGCCTATGGTCCAACAGAAGTCAGCGACCACTAGGACCATTAGGAGATGGTCTCCGGAGGCGAATGAGGCCCTACAGGACTGCGTTGAAACAACAGACTGGGATGTGCTCTGTGAGGCTCATGGGAAGAACATCGATGGACTTACTGACTGCATAACAGACTATATTAATTTTTGTGTAGACAACACTGTACCCACCAGGAAGGTATGCTGTTTTCCAAATAATAAACCCTGGGTCACCAGCGACCTGAAGGCCCTGCTGAATGAGAGGAAGAGGGCCTTCAAGGAGGGGGACAGGGACAAATTGAAATGCGTCCAGAGGGAGCTGAAGTTGCGGATTGCTGAGGTGAAGAGAGTGTATAAGGAGAAGATGGAATACAAGCTGAGGCAGAGCCAGGTGAGAGAGGTGTGAAAGGGCATGAGAAATATCACTGGCTTCAAAAAGTCAAACAGTGGGCAGACGGAGGGACCCAGGACAGAGCCAATTAGCTGAACCAATTTTTGAACAGGTTCGATACTGGCCCTGTCCACCTCCCCTCCAGCTCCCCAGGCCACACACCCTCACGGCTGTCCTACCCCCACTTTGCTCACAACACCGCCGTTGAGAAAATCAGTGATCCCCTCCCCACCTCCGCCCCCGCATCCTCTGGACTGATCTGCAACACCTCCCTTCCCCCCACCTCTGGACTGATCCTCAGCACCCCCCTCCCCCCCACCTCCCCACCTGGGCTGGCTTTCACCACCAACCAAGTGAAGAGAGAGCTGGAGAGACTACATCAGTGGAAAGCGGCGGGCACTGATGACATCAGCTCAAGGGTGCTTAGGGTCTGTGCTGACCAACTGTGTGGAATACTCCAGCGCCACTTCAACCTTAGCCTGAGCCTGGAAAGGGTCCCTGTGTTGTGGAAAACATCTTGCCTTGTCCCAGTGCCCAAGAAGGCACACCCCACTGTCCTGAATGACTTCAGACCTGCAGCGCTAACATCCCACATCATGAAGACCCTGGAAAGGTTAGTCCTCGCTCAACTCAGACCCCTGGTATGTACATCACTGGACCCTCTGCAGTTTGCATACCAGCAAAACATCGGGGTGGATGATGCAATCATCTACCTTCTGCAGAGGGCCTACTCTCACCTGGACAACGCAGGTTGCACTGTGAGGGTTATGTTTTTTTACTTCTCCAGTGCCTTCAACACCATTCAGCCCCTGCTACTGGGTGAAAAGATGAAGAGGATGAAAGTGGAAGCACCCTTAGTCTCCTGGGTTACGGACTACCTGACCGGTAGGTCACAATTTGTGTGGCTACAGAGCTGTGTGTCAGTGAGCAACACAGGGGCTCCGCAGGGAACGGTCCTGTCCCCCTTCCTGTTCACCCTCTACACCTCAGACTTCAGATATAAATCTGAAACATGCCACCTACAGAAGTTCTCGGATGCATCAGGGGTGGGCAGGAGGAGGGGTACAGGAGCACAATCAATTACTTTGTGGTGTGGTGTGAGCAGAACCACCTTCAGATCAACATCAGCTAAACAAAGGAGATGGTGGTGGACTTCAGGAGAACCAAGGCCCAACTGACTGCAGTCCCTATACAGGGGATGGATGTGGAAATGGTTGGGTCATACAAGTTCCTGGGAGTCCATATGGACAACCGGCTGGAATGGGCTGGTAACACCAGGGCTCTGTACAAAAAGGGCCAGAGCAGACCCTACTTTCTGAGGAGGCTCAGGTCCTTCAACGTGTGCAGTAAACTACTGCATACTTTCTACTAGTCTGTGGTGCTTTTTTGCAGTGGTGTGCTGGGGAGCCAACATAAAGGCTGGTGATGCTTCTCGGGTAAATAAGCTGATCAGGAAGGCTAGCTCTGTTCTGGGGATTAGCCTTGACACTCTAGAGGAGGTGGCGGAGAGACGGATCCTGGCCAAACTGCTGGCCATCATGGACAACGTCACCCACCCTCTGCATGCCATGGTTATGACGCAGAGGAGCACTTTCAGTCACAGACTGATCCCACCACGGTGTGCCAGCGAGCGTTACAGGAGGTCCTTCCTGCTGGCTGCAATTAGACTATTTAATGCCTCACCGGGGTGCCATGCCGTCGACAAGATAGACGTGAAACTGTTGGGGTGTTAGGACCTAGTTATATTTGTGACCTGTTGCCACAAGAAAAGGGCAACCAGTGAAGAACAAACACCATTGTAATGGACAGAGAGAGAGATGGGCAGAGAGAGAGATGGACAGAGAGAGAGATGGACAGAGAGAGGGAGATGGACAGAGAGAGAGAGATGGACAGAGAGAGAGATGGACAGAGAGAGAGAGATGGGCAGAGAGAGAGAGATGGACAGAGAGAGAGATGGACAGAGAGAGAGAGATGGGCAGAGAGAGAGATGGACAGAGAGAGAGATGGACAGAGAGAGGGAGATGGACAGAGAGAGAGAGAGATGGACAGAGAGAGAGAGATGGACAGAGAGAGAGATGGACAGAGAGAGAGATGGACAGAGAGAGAGAGATGGGCAGAGAGAGAGATGGACAGAGAGAGAGATGGACAGAGAGAGGGAGATGGACAGAGAGAGAGAGATGGACAGAGAGAGAGATGGACAGAGAGAGAGATGGACAGAGAGAGAGAGATGGGCAGAGAGAGAGATGGACAGAGAGAGAGAGATGGACAGAGAGAGAGATGGACAGAGAGAGGGAGATGGACAGAGAGAGAGAGATGGACAGAGAGAGAGACAATGTTGGACAGAGAGAGATAACAGAGAGAGATAACAGAGAGAGATAAAATGTTGATGCATGGAGTAGACATTAACAAGCGGACACACGCTGCACAGTGGTAGTTATACTGACGAGGATGATGATGATGAAGATAATGATGGTGTTGCTACGTCCCCCTATATAAGAGGGCATTTGCAAAGCCACACACAGATACACGCAAACACACATACACGCACACGCACACAGAAAACAAACACTGACACAACTAGTGTTTGTTGGACTTACACTGTCATCTGCAGGCCGATAGTGGAACATGTCCTTAGTCAGTTAAAACAAACGATCCATCATCAATACCTGTGATACATTATCTGTCATTACATAGATCCCTCAGAGGAGGCATTGAACGTTCTCTATCTGTCACCCTAAACTTGTGACAGAATACATCCAGGATGTGATCCTGGTTTTTACGTGATTTCCAGCTCAGGTTCCGTATCTGATAGTGGGTATTTTTCTGTCCCAATGCAGCGTGAAGATAACTGGGAAAGGAATGTTGTCTGTCTGACTCTGACCCAGGCTACTGAATGAGAAGAGAAGGACATCATGTTTATCACTGCATGGGGATGTAAACCTGATCGGCAGACACACACATACACGTGTGCTCACACACAAGCATGCACGCACACACACACAGTATGGTGCCCCGTCTACAACACCAACTCTACAATCAACATCACCACTGTTGTTGTCTTGGTGATCATAAATCCTCATCAGAATGTGTTCAATGTGTTCAACATACTGTAATGTAGTGTTTATCAGTCCCATTATACTGTAATGTAGTGTTTATCAGTCCCATTATACTGTAATGTAATGTTTATCAGTCCCATTATACTGTAATGTAGTGTTTATCAGTCCCATTATACTGTAATGTAGTGTTTATCAGTCCCATTATACTGTAATGTAGTGTTTATCAGTCCCATTATACTGTAATGTAGTGTTTATCAGTCCCATTATACTGTAATGTAGTGTTTATCAGTCCCATTATACTGTAATGTAGTGTTTATCAGTCCCATTATACTGTAATGTAGTGTTTATCAGTCCCATTATACTGTAATGTAGTGTTTATCAGTCCCATTATACTGTAATGTAGTGTTTATCAGTCCCATTATACTGTAATGTAGTGTTTATCAGTCCCATTATACTGTAATGTAATGTAGTGTTTATCAGTCCCATTATACTGTAATGTAGTGTTTATCAGTCCCATTATACTGTAATGTAATGTAGTGTTTATCAGTCCCATTATACTGTAATGTAATGTAATGTTTATCAGTCCCATTATACTGTAATGTAGTGTTTATCAGTCCCATTATACTGTAATGTAGTGTTTATCAGTCCCATTATACAGTAATGTAGTGTTTATCAGTCCCATTATACTGTAATGTAGTGTTTATCAGTCCCATTATACTGTAATGTAGTGTTTATCAGTCCCATTATGATGTAATGTAGTGTTTATCAGTCCCATTATACTGTAATGTAGTGTTTATCAGTCCCATTATACAGTAATGTAGTGTTTATCAGTCCCATTATACTGTAATGTAGTGTTTATCAGTCCCATTATACTGTAATGTAGTGTTTATCAGTCCCATTATACTGTAATGTAGTGTTTATCAGTCCCATTATACTGTAATGTAGTGTTTATCAGTCCCATTATACTGTAATGTAGTGTTTATCAGTCCCATTATACTGTAATGTAATGTTTATCAGTCCCATTATACTGTAATGTAGTGTTTATCAGTCCCATTATACTGTAATGTAATGTAGTGTTTATCAGTCCCATTATACTGTAATGTAATGTAGTGTTTATCAGTCCCATTATACTGTAATGTAGTGTTTATCAGTCCCATTATACTGTAATGTAGTGTTTATCAGTCCCATTATACTGTAATGTAATGTAGTGTTTATCAGTCCCATTATACTGTAATGTAGTGTTTATCAGTCCCATTATACTGTAATGTAGTGTTTATCAGTCCCATTATACTGTAATGTAGTGTTTATCAGTCCCATTATACTGTAATGTAGTGTTTATCAGTCCCATTATACTGTAATGTAGTGTTTATCAGTCCCATTATACTGTAATGTAATGTAGTGTTTATCAGTCCCATTATACTGTAATGTAATGTAGTGTTTATCAGTCCCATTATACTGTAATGTAGTGTTTATCAGTCCCATTATACTGTAATGTAGTGTTTATCAGTCCCATTATACTGTAATGTAGTGTTTATCAGTCCCATTATACTGTAATGTAATGTAGTGTTTATCAGTCCCATTATACTGTAATGTAGTGTTTATCAGTCCCATTATACTGTAATGTAGTGTTTATCAGTCCCATTATACTGTAATGTAATGTAGTGTTTATCAGTCCCATTATACTGTAATGTAATGTAGTGTTTATCAGTCCCATTATACTGTAATGTAATGTAGTGTTTATCAGTCCCATTATACTGTAATGTAGTGTTTATCAGTCCCATTATACTGTAATGTAGTGTTTATCAGTCCCATTATACTGTAATGTAATGTAGTGTTTATCAGTCCCATTATACTGTAATGTAGTGTTTATCAGTCCCATTATACTGTAATGTAGTGTTTATCAGTCCCATTATACTGTAATGTAGTGTTTATCAGTCCCATTATACTGTAATGTAGTGTTTATCAGTCCCATTATACTGTAATGTAATGTAGTGTTTATCAGTCCCATTATACTGTAATGTAGTGTTTATCAGTCCCATTATACTGTAATGTAGTGTTTATCAGTCCCATTATACTGTAATGTAATGTAGTGTTTATCAGTCCCATTATACTGTAATGTAGTGTTTATCAGTCCCATTATACTGTAATGTAATGTAGTGTTTATCAGTCCCATTATACTGTAATGTAGTGTTTATCAGTCCCATTATACTGTAATGTAGTGTTTATCAGTCCCATTATACTGTAATGTAGTGTTTATCAGTCCCATTATACTGTAATGTAGTGTTTATCAGTCCCATTATACTGTAATGTAATGTAGTGTTTATCAGTCCCATTATACTGTAATGTAGTGTTTATCAGTCCCATTATACTGTAATGTAGTGTTTATCAGTCCCATTATACTGTAATGTAGTGTTTATCAGTCCCATTATACTGTAATGTAGTGTTTATCAGTCCCATTATACTGTAATGTAGTGTAGTGTTTATCAGTCCCATTATACTGTAATGTAATGTAGTGTTTATCAGTCCCATTATACTGTAATGTAGTGTTTATCAGTCCCATTATACTGTAATGTAGTGTTTATCAGTCCCATTATACTGTAATGTCATGTTTATCAGTCCCATTATACTGTAATGTAGTGTTTATCAGTCCCATTATACTGTAATGTAATGTAGTGTTTATCAGTCCCATTATACTGTAATGTAATGTAGTGTTTATCAGTCCCATTATACTGTAATGTAGTGTTTATCAGTCCCATTATACTGTAATGTAGTGTTTATCAGTCCCATTATACTGTAATGTAGTGTTTATCAGTCCCATTATACTGTAATGTAATGTAGTGTTTATCAGTCCCATTATACTGTAATGTAGTGTTTATCAGTCCCATTATACTGTAATGTAATGTAGTGTTTATCAGTCCCATTATACTGTAATGTAGTGTTTATCAGTCCCATTATGCTGTAATGTAGTGTTTATCAGACCCATTATACTGTAATGTAGTGTTTATCAGTCCCATTATACTGTAATGTAGTGTTTATCAGTCCCATTATACTGTAATGTAATGTAGTGTTTATCAGTCCCATTATACTGTAATGTAATGTAGTGTTTATCAGTCCCATTATACTGTAATGTAGTGTTTATCAGTCCCATTATACTGTAATGTAGTGTTTATCAGTCCCATTATACTGTAATGTAGTGTTTATCAGTCCCATTATACTGTAATGTAATGTAGTGTTTATCAGTCCCATTATACTGTAATGTAGTGTTTATCAGTCCCATTATACTGTAATGTAATGTAGTGTTTATCAGTCCCATTATACTGTAATGTAATGTAGTGTTTATCAGTCCCATTATACTGTAATGTAATGTAGTGTTTATCAGTCCCATTATACTGTAATGTAGTGTTTATCAGTCCCATTATACTGTAATGTAATGTAGTGTTTATCAGTCCCATTATACTGTAATGTAGTGTTTATCAGTCCCATTATACTGTAATGTAGTGTTTATCAGTCCCATTATACTGTAATGTAGTGTTTATCAGTCCCATTATACTGTAATGTAGTGTTTATCAGTCCCATTATACTGTAATGTAGTGTTTATCAGTCCCATTATACTGTAATGTAGTGTTTATCAGTCCCATTATACTGTAATGTAATGTAGTGTTTATCAGTCCCATTATACTGTAATGTAATGTAGTGTTTATCAGTCCCATTATACTGTAATGTAGTGTTTATCAGTCCCATTATACTGTAATGTAGTGTTTATCAGTCCCATTATACTGTAATGTAGTGTTTATCAGTCCCATTATACTGTAATGTAATGTAGTGTTTATCAGTCCCATTATACTGTAATGTAGTGTTTATCAGTCCCATTATACTGTAATGTAATGTAGTGTTTATCAGTCCCATTATACTGTAATGTAGTGTTTATCAGTCCCATTATACTGTAATGTAGTGTTTATCAGTCCCATTATACTGTAATGTAGTGTTTATCAGTCCCATTATACTGTAATGTAATGTAGTGTTTATCAGTCCCATTATACTGTAATGTAATGTAGTGTTTATCAGTCCCATTATACTGTAATGTAGTGTTTATCAGTCCCATTATACTGTAATGTAGTGTTTATCAGTCCCATTATACTGTAATGTAGTGTTTATCAGTCCCATTATACTGTAATGTAATGTAATGTTTATCAGTCCCATTATACTGTAATGTAGTGTTTATCAGTCCCATTATACTGTAATGTAGTGTTTATCAGTCCCATTATACTGTAATGTAGTGTTTATCGGTCCCATTATACTGTAATGTAGTGTTTATCAGTCCCATTATACTGTAATGTAGTGTTTATCAGTCCCATTATAATGTAATGTAGTGTTTATCAGTCCCATTATACTGTAATGTAGTGTTTATCAGTCCCATTATACTGTAATGTAGTGTTTATCGGTCCCATTATACTGTAATGTAGTGTTTATCAGTCCCATTATACTGTAATGTAGTGTTTATCAGTCCCATTATACTGTAATGTAATGTAGTGTTTATCAGTCCCATTATACTGTAATGTAGTGTTTATCAGTCCCATTATACTGTAATGTAGTGTTTATCAGTCCCATTATACTGTAATGTAGTGTTTATCAGTCCCATTATACTGTAATGTAGTGTTTATCAGTCCCATTATACTGTAATGTAGTGTTTATCAGTCCCATTATACTGTAATGTAGTGTTTATCAGTCCCATTATACTGTAATGTAGTGTTTATCAGTCCCATTATACTGTAATGTAGTGTTTATCGGTCCCATTATACTGTAATGTAATGTTTATCAGTCCCATTATACTGTAATGTAGTGTTTATCAGTCCCATTATACTGTAATGTAGTGTTTATCAGTCCCATTATACTGTAATGTAGTGTTTATCAGTCCCATTATACTGTAATGTAGTGTTTATCAGTCCCATTATACTGTAATGTAGTGTTTATCAGTCCCATTATACTGTAATGTAATGTAGTGTTTATCAGTCCCATTATACTGTAATGTAGTGTTTATCAGTCCCATTATACTGTAATGTAGTGTTTATCAGTCCCATTATACTGTAATGTAGTGTTTATCAGTCCCATTATACTGTAATGTAGTGTTTATCAGTCCCATTATACTGTAATGTAGTGTTTATCAGTCCCATTATACTGTAATGTAGTGTTTATCAGTCCCATTATACTGTAATGTAGTGTTTATCAGTCCCATTATACTGTAATGTAGTGTTTATCAGTCCCATTATACTGTAATGTAGTGTTTATCAGTCCCATTATACTGTAATGTAATGTAGTGTTTATCAGTCCCATTATACTGTAATGTAATGCAGTGTTTATCAGTCCCATTATACTGTAATGTAGTGTTTATCAGTCCCATTATACTGTAATGTAGTGTTTATCAGTCCCATTATACTGTAATGTAGTGTTTATCAGTCCCATTATACTGTAATGTAGTGTTTATCAGTCCCATTATACTGTAATGTAGTGTTTATCAGTCCCATTATACTGTAATGTAGTGTTTATCAGTCCCATTATACTGTAATGTAGTGTTTATCAGTCCCATTATACTGTAATGTAGTGTTTATCAGTCCCATTATACTGTAATGTAATGCAGTGGTGGAGACTGAAGCTGTAAACATTTAGAGCTGTTAGTGGATTTCATTAGCTTTGTTACACAGAGTTCATTTATCCCCTACAGCAAACAATCACAATTATACTTAATCATTCTAATATCAAACTGCACCCCTGCTATATCAGATTTTGTATTAATTAAAAACACAACATAAATGCACACACTTAATAGACGCACACACATTCCCATGCAGAAGCAAACAACCCCCCCTACCCCCCCCCCCCCCCCACACACACACAAACACAAACACATGTGGGGACACACACTCAACACATGTGGGGACATACACTCAACACATGTGGGGACATACACTCAACACATGTGGGGACACACTCAACACATGTGGGGACATACACTCAACACATGTGGGGACATACACTCAACACATGTGGGGACATACACTCAACACATGTGGGGACAGAAACTCAACACATGTGGGGACACACACTCAACACATGTGGGGACACACACTCAACACATGTGGGGACACACACTCAACACATGTGGGGACATACACTCAACACATGTGGGGAGATACACTCAACACATGTGGGGACATACACTCAACACATGTGGGGACACACACTCAACACATGTGGGGACACACACTCAACACATGTGGGGACACACACTCAACACATGTGGGGACACACACTCAACACATGTGGGGACACACACTCAACACATGTGGGGACACACACTCAACACATGTGGGGACACACACTCAACACATGTGGGGACACACACTCCACACATGTGGGGACACACACTCAACACATGTGGGGACACACACTCAACACATGTGGGGACACACACTCAACACATGTGGGGACATACTCCAGTTTCTGTCATCCCAGCACTTTCCCAAACAGGCTCTGATTAAACTGCAGCTTAAAGGGCTTCAATTTCATGGAAGAACAGACAAGACCGGGGGGGGGGGGGGGGGGGGGGGGGGGGGGCTGAGCGATTACTACAGATAGGGCGAGGGAGGGGAATGGAGGGTTGGGGATGGAGGGATGGGGATGGAGGGAGGGGGATGGAGGGATGGGGATGGAGGGAGGGGGATGGAGGGATGGATGAGAGATGGACCAACTACTGGTAAAGTTTGGTATGGTTTCAAAGGTCCAGCCTCGCTACAGAACACTAGAGTGGAGAATGATCCATTGCTATTTAATGTACATAGCCTGGCCTCCTATTGCCAGAATGGCCCATTCAAAGCACTCCATGATTCTTCCTGTATTCTAATGCCCTGTGGCAATTGTAAATCAGATTACTGAATCCTTACAATACCAGTAAGCCCCACATTGACAGTATAAAGTATGTGTGTGTGTTTCCTAATGCCTTGTGTGTGTTAGAACCACATTATTGAATTACTAAAGCATGAAAAGTCCATACAATAACAACATGCACCGCGTCTACAGCATAAAGGACTGTGGGACACTTCCCCTATAGGCCTGTTACTACCCAGTCCTGAATCTCTCACACGCACGCACGCACGCACACACACACACACACACACACACCCAGTCCTGAATCTCTCACACGCACGCACGCACGCACACACACACACACACACACACACACACGATTGTGAGTGTGACAGTCATGCCCCTGGCCATGTGCACTTGGTTAATATCCCTGCAAATATTCAACAGAGACTTGACTGAGTATTGCCACCAACTGTTAAATGTGCATAGAGAGAGTGAGAGAGAGACAGAGATAGAGATCCAGGTAGAGAGAAACAGGGAGAGAAAGAAAGGAAGAAAGAAAGAAAGACAGACAGAAAGAAAGAAAGAAAGAAAGAAAGAAAGAAAGAAAGAAAGAAAGAAAGAAAGAAAGAAAGAAAGAAAGAAAGAAAGAAAGAAAGAAAGAAAGAAAGAAAGAAAGAAAGAAAGAGATCAGGTTTCCACACCTGGAGCGTGGGCAGAGGCTCATTAGCCTTAGATGGTGACATTAAAACACACAGATCACACACACATGCAGAGAGTAGATTGATTCAGATTGTGGGGGTCAGTTGACAGCCTTATACTGTCCCACTAATGAGATACAGGTGGACGTAGGGCAGCACTCCTCTAACGAACCATTCATTCTCTCCCTTACCTCTTCTAACCTGTTTCCTCTCTCCTCTAGAATCTGAAATACCTGTCCTCTCCTGGCTTCTCCTCTCCTGTCTCCTCTGGAATCTGAAATACCTGTCCTCTCCTGGCTTCTCCTCTCCTGTCTCCTCTAGAATCTGAAATACCTGTCCTCTACTGGCTTCTCCTCTCCTGTCTCCTCTGGAATCTGAAATACCTGTCCTCTCCTGGCTTCTCCTCTCCTGTCTCCTCTGGAATCTGAAATACCTGTCCTCTCCTGGCTTCTCCTCTCCTGTCTCTTCTGGAATACCTGTCCTCTACTGGCTTCTCCTCTCCTGTGAGGTGTCCTGGTTCAGTGGTCTAAGACACTGCATCTCAGTGCTAGAGGCGTCACTACAGACCCTGGTTCAGTGGTCTAAGACACTGCATCTCAGTGCTAGAGGAGTCACTACAGACACCCTGGTTCAGTGGTCTAAGACACTGCATCTCAGTGCTAGAGGTGTCACTACAGACACCCTGGTTCAGTGGTCTAAGACACTGCATCTCAGTGCTAGAGGTGTCAGTACAGACACCCTGGTTCAGTGGTCTAAGACACTGCATCTCAGTGCTAGAGGTGTCAGTACAGACCCTGGTTCAGTGGTCTAAGACACTGCATCTCAGTGCTAGAGGTGTCAGTACAGACACCCTGGTTCAGTGGTCTAAGACACTGCATCTCAGTGCTAGAGGAGTCACTACAGACAACCTGGTTCAGTGGTCTAAGACACTGCATCTCAGTGCTAGAGGAGTCACTACAGACCCTGGTTCAGTGGTCTAAGACACTGCATCTCAGTGCTAGAGGTGTCAGTACAGACCCTGGTTCAGTGGTCTAAGACACTGCATCTCAGTGCTAGAGGCGGTACTACAGACACCCTGGTTCAAATCCAGGTTGTATCACAACTGGCCGTGATTGGGAGTCCCATAGGGTGGCGCACAATTGGCCCAGCGTCGTCCGAGTTTGGCTGCTGTAGGCCGTCATTGTAAATAAGAACTTGTTCTTGACTGACTTGCCTAGTTAAAGGTTAAATTGTTTTAAAAAGTCGGATTGTGAATGGGTGAGAGAAAGGTGAGAAGATGTCGTCTGTATTTTCATTAAATGTGTGTACATCCTGATCAGTAGTGGTTCTGTTCAAGGAAACACACGGTGTCAAACTAAATGTATAGCTCTACACACTGTTCATAAATGCTGCTTAGTATTCAGGGGGTATATATCAACCCCCTAGGCTTTGTGCCGTATGTACACACATACATGCAGTCACGCACACACGGACACACAAACACACATTAAGTGTTAGAGTGGAGATAGGTGTCAGTGACAGGGGTATGTTGATGTGTGTGAGATAGATGGGTCTCATCTGGAGTGTTCCAAACTCAGTTTCAACCCTCCTTTAACACACTGCTGCTGCTGGTTTCATTTACGACATGAGGCGCTGTCATGGTTTCTAGAATGGACCCGAGGCACTGTCATGGTTTCTAGAATGGACCCGAGGCACTGTCATGGTTTCTAGAATGGACCCAAGGCGCTGTCATGGTTTATAGAATGGACCCGAGGCACTGTCATCTTTTCTAGAATGGACCCGAGGCGCTGTCATGGTTTCTAGAATGGACCCGAGGCACTGTCATGGTTTCTAGAATGGACCCGAGGCGCTGTCATGGTTTCTAGAATGGACCCGAGGCGCTGTCATGGTTTCTAGAATGGACCTGAGGCGCTGTCATGGTTTCTAGAATGGGCACGAGGTGCTGTCATGGTTTCTAGAATGGACCCGAGGCACTGTCATGGTTTCTAGAATGGACCTGAGGCGCTGTCATGGTTTCTAAAATGGACCCGAGGCACTGTCATGGTTTCTAGAATGGACCTGAGGCGCTGTCATGGTTTCTAGAATGGACCCGAGGCGCTGTCATGGTTTCTAGAATGGACACGAGGCGCTGTCATGGTTTCTAGAATGGACACGAGGCGCTGTCATGGTTTCCAGAATGGACCCGAGGCGCTGTCATGGTTTCTAGAATGGACCCGAGGCGCTGTCATGGTTTCTAGAATGGACCCGAGGCGCTGTCATGGTTTCTAGAATGGACCCGAGGCGCTGTCATGGTTTCTAGAATGGACCCGAGGCGCTGTCATGGTTTCTAGAATGGACCCGAGGCGCTGTCATGGTTTCTAGAATGGGCACGAGGCGCTGTCATGGTTTCTAGAATGGACCCGAGGCGCTGTCATGGTTTCTAGAATGGACCCGAGGCGCTGTCATGGTTTCTAGAATGGACACGAGGCGCTGTCATGGTTTCTAGAATGGACTCGAGGCGCTGTCATGGTTTCTAGAATGGACCCGAGGTGCTGTCATGGTTTCTAGAATGGACCCGATGCGCTGTCATGGCTTCTAGAATGGACCCGAGGCGCTGTCATGGTTTATAGAATGGACCCGAGGCACTGTCATCTTTTCTAGAATGGACTCTAGGCGCTGTCATGGTTTCTAGAATGGACCCGAGGCACTGTCATGGTTTCTAGAATGGACCCGAGGCACTGTCATGGTTTCTAGAATGGACCCAAGGCGCTGTCATGGTTTATAGAATGGACCCGAGGCACTGTCATCTTTTCTAGAATGGACCCTAGGCGCTGTCATGGTTTCTAGAATGGACCCGAGGCACTGTCATGGTTTCTAGAATGGATCCGAGGCGCTGTCATGGTTTCTAGAATGGACCCGAGGCGCTGTCATGGTTTCTAGAATGGACCCGAGGCGCTGTCATGGTTTCTAGAATGGGCACGAGGCGCTGTCATGGTTTCTAGAATGGACCTGAGGCGCTGTCATGGTTTCTAGAATGGACCCGAGGCGCTGTCATGGTTTCCAGAATGGACCCGAGGCGCTGTCATGGTTTCTAGAATGGACCCGAGGCGCTGTCATGGTTTCTAGAATGGACCCGAGGCGCTGTCATGGTTTCTAGAATGGACCCGAGGCGCTGTCATGGTTTCTAGAATGGACCCGAGGCGCTGTCATGGTTTCTAGAATGGACCCGAGGCGCTGTCATGGTTTCTAGAATGGGCACGAGGCGCTGTCATGGTTTCTAGAATGGACCCGAGGCGCTGTCATGGTTTCTAGAATGGACCCGAGGCGCTGTCATGGTTTCTAGAATGGACACGAGGCGCTGTCATGGTTTCTAGAATGGACCCGAGGCGCTGTCATGGTTTCTAGAATGGACCCGAGGCGCTGTCATGGTTTCTAGAATGGACACGAGGCGCTGTCATGGTTTCTAGAATGGACACGAGGCGCTGTCATGGTTTCTAGAATGGACACGAGGCGCTGTCATGGTTTCTAGAATGGACACGAGGCGCTGTCATGGTTTCTAGAATGGACACGAGGCGCTGTCATGGTTTCTAGAATGGACACGAGGCGCTGTCATGGTTTCTAGAATGGACCCGAGGTGGTGTCATGGTTTCTAGAATGGACCCGATGCGCTGTCATGGCTTCTAGAATGGACCCGAGGCGCTGTCATGGTTTATAGAATGGACCCGAGGCACTGTCATCTTTTCTAGAATGGACCCTAGGCGCTGTCATGGTTTCTAGAATGGACCCGAGGCACTGTCATGGTTTCTAGAATGGACCCGAGGCACTGTCATGGTTTCTAGAATGGACCCGAGGCGCTGTCATGGTTTCTAGAATGGACCCGAGGCGCTGTCATGGTTTCTAGAATGGACCCGAGGCGCTGTCATGGTTTCTAGAATGGGCACGAGGCGCTGTCATGGTTTCTAGAATGGACCCGAGGCACTGTCATGGTTTCTAGAATGGACCCGAGGCGCTGTCATGGTTTCTAGAATGGACACGAGGCGCTGTCATGGTTTCTAGAATGTACCCGAGGCACTGTCATGGTTTCTTGAATGGACCCGAGGTGCTATCATGGTTTCTAGAATGGACCCGAGGCGCTGTCATCTTTTCCAGAATGGACCCGAGGTGCTGTCATGGTTTCTAGAAAGGACCCGAGGCACTGTCATGGTTTCTAGAATGGACCTGAGGCGCTGTCATGGTTTCTAGAATGGACCCGAGGCACTGTCATGGTTTCTAGAATGGACCCGAGGCGCTGTCATGGTTTCTAGAATGGACCCGAGGCGCTGTCATCTTTCCTAGAATGGACCCTAGGTGCTGTCATGGTTTCTAGAATGGACCCGAGGCACTGTCATGGTTTCTAGAATGGACCCGAGGCGCTGTCATGGTTTCTAGAATGGACCCGAGGCGCTGTCATGGTTTCTAGAATGGACCCGAGGCGCTGTCATGGTTTCTAGAATGGACCCGAGGCGCTGTCATGGTTTCTAGAATGGGCATGAGGCGCTGTCATGGTTTCTAGAATGGACCCGAGGCGCTGTCATGGTTTCTAGAATGGACCCGAGGCGCTGTCATGGTTTCTAGAATGGACACGAGGCGCTGTCATGGTTTCTAGAATGGACACGAGGCGCTGTCATGGTTTCTAGAATGGACACGAGGCGCTGTCATGGTTTCTAGAATGGACACGAGGCGCTGTCATGGTTTCTAGAATGGACACAAGGCGCTGTCATGGTTTCTAGAATGGACTTGAGGCGCTGTCATGGTTTCTAGAATGGACCCGAGGTGCTGTCATGGTTTCTAGAATGGACCCGATGCGCTGTCATGGCTTCTAGAATGGACCCGAGGCGCTGTCATGGTTTCTAGAATGGACCCGAGGCGCTGTCATGGTTTCTAGAATGGACACGAGGCGCTGTCATGGTTTCTAGAATGGACACGAGGCGCTGTCATGGTTTCTAGAATGGACCCGAGGCGCTGTCATGGTTTCTAGAATGGACCCGAGGCGCTGTCATGGTTTCTAGAATGGGCACGAGGCGCTGTCATGGTTTCTAGAATGGACCCGAGGCGCTGTCATGGTTTCTAGAATGGACCCGAGGCGCTGTCATGGTTTCTAGAATGGACACGAGGCGCTGTCATGGTTTCTAGAATGGACACGAGGCGCTGTCATGGTTTCTAGAATGGACACGAGGCGCTGTCATGGTTTCTAGAATGGACACGAGGCGCTGTCATGGTTTCTAGAATGGACACAAGGCGCTGTCATGGTTTCTAGAATGGACTTGAGGCGCTGTCATGGTTTCTAGAATGGACCCGAGGTGCTGTCATGGTTTCTAGAATGGACCCGATGCGCTGTCATGGCTTCTAGAATGGACCCGAGGCGCTGTCATGGTTTCTAGAATGGACCCGAGGCGCTGTCATGGTTTCTAGAATGGACACGAGGCGCTGTCATGGTTTCTAGAATGGACACGAGGCGCTGTCATGGTTTCTAGAATGGACCCGAGGCGCTGTCATGGTTTCTAGAATGGACCCGAGGCGCTGTCATGGTTTCTAGAATGGGCACGAGGCGCTGTCATGGTTTCTAGAATGGACCCGAGGCGCTGTCATGGTTTCTAGAATGGACCCGAGGCGCTGTCATGGTTTCTAGAATGGACACGAGGCGCTGTCATGGTTTCTAGAATGGACACGAGGCGCTGTCATGGTTTCTAGAATGGACACGAGGCGCTGTCATGGTTTCTAGAATGGACACGAGGCGCTGTCATGGTTTCTAGAATGGACAGGAGGCGCTGTCATGGTTTCTAGAATGGACACGAGGCGCTGTCATGGTTTCTAGAATGGACCCGAGGTGCTGTCATGGTTTCTAGAATGGACCCGATGCGCTGTCATGGCTTCTAGAATGGACCCGAGGCGCTGTCATGGTTTATAGAATGGACCCGAGGCACTGTCATCTTTTCTAGAATGGACACGAGGCGCTGTCATGGTTTCTAGAATGGACCCGAGGCACTGTCATGGTTTCTAGAATGGACCCGAGGCACTGTCATGGTTTCTAGAATGGACCCGAGGCGCTGTCATGGTTTCTAGAATGGACCCGAGGCGCTGTCATGGTTTCTAGAATGGACCCGAGGCGCTGTCATGGTTTCTAGAATGGGCACGAGGCGCTGTCATGGTTTCTAGAATGGACCCGAGGCGCTGTCATGGTTTCTAGAATGGACCCGAGGCGCTGTCATGGTTTCTAGAATGGACACGAGGCGCTGTCATGGTTTCTAGAATGTACCCGAGGCACTGTCATGGTTTCTTGAATGGACCCGAGGTGCTATCATGGTTTCTAGAATGGACCCGAGGCGCTGTCATCTTTTCCAGAATGGACCCGAGGTGCTGTCATGGTTTCTAGAATGGACCCGAGGCACTGTCATGGTTTCTAGAATGGACCTGAGGCGCTGTCATGGTTTCTAGAATGGACCCGAGGCACTGTCATGGTTTCTAGAATGGACCCGAGGCGCTGTCATGGTTTATAGAATGGACCCGAGGCGCTGTCATCTTTCCTAGAATGGACCCTAGGTGCTGTCATGGTTTCTAGAATGGACCCGAGGCACTGTCATGGTTTCTAGAATGGACCCGAGGCGCTGTCATGGTTTCTAGAATGGACCCGAGGCGCTGTCATGGTTTCTAGAATGGACCCGAGGCGCTGTCATGGTTTCTAGAATGGACCCGAGGCGCTGTCATGGTTTCTAGAATGGGCACGAGGCGCTGTCATGGTTTCTAGAATGGACCCGAGGCGCTGTCATGGTTTCTAGAATGGACCCGAGGCGCTGTCATGGTTTCTAGAATGGACACGAGGCGCTGTCATGGTTTCTAGAATGGACACGAGGCGCTGTCATGGTTTCTAGAATGGACACGAGGCGCTGTCATGGTTTCTAGAATGGACACGAGGCGCTGTCATGGTTTCTAGAATGGACACAAGGCGCTGTCATGGTTTCTAGAATGGACTTGAGGCGCTGTCATGGTTTCTAGAATGGACCCGAGGTGCTGTCATGGTTTCTAGAATGGACCCGATGCGCTGTCATGGCTTCTAGAATGGACCCGAGGCGCTGTCATGGTTTCTAGAATGGACCCGAGGCGCTGTCATGGTTTCTAGAATGGACACGAGGAGCTGTCATGGTTTCTAGAATGGACACGAGGAGCTGTCATGGTTTCTAGAATGGACCCGATGCGCTGTCATGGTTTCTAGAATGGACACGAGGCGCTGAGCAGTAGTTTGAAGACATTCCTTTTATTGTCTTTAACAAAGACAACAACCAAGGAGAGGCGGAAACCATGAACAGAAATGCTACAAGCAAAAACAGAGAACCACACGCTGGTGGGAAACTAACCAATTTAAATAGGATCCCCAATTAGAGGCAACGTAGGGCAGCTGCCTCTAATTGGGGACCAACTAAACTCAAACATAGTGTTGCCCAGACAACCCTACCGTCAGGACCTGACAGGCACGAGACGGTCGGAACAATGACTGGTCACACCTGTACAAGGATGAAGTATTGTGGATACCTCAGTAACTGGGGTACTTACTCTCTGAAGGTCTTTCAACACAGAAAGTTATGAAAGTCAGAACTTTTTCACACTCTCTCTCAGTGAACACAGACACAAGCATACAAAAACATTCTCTCTGATCTCTCTAACATTATCTAGAAATGCAATTTCCGGTAATATCCACCCTGCATGTACACCAGAGAAGTTAAGTGTTTACTGGTAATCAAAATGCTGTTAAAAAAACATCTCAATAAGAAGTGAAAGACAGACAGACACACAAAGACAGAAATAGTGAGATAATGAGAGAGAGGCATGCAGATTGGGTTGTGACAGAGAGAGACAGGTACGGGTATAGAAGCCTATTGCTTCTCTATGTATCCATGGTCTGACAGGTCTATCATTTCTGTTTCTGTGGTATGTTTTGTGATGGATCCCTAATTAGAGGCAGCTGCACTGCATTGTCTCTAATTAGGGATCCTACATATGTTTGTATGTCCCACACCATGGTGTGGGTCGTTATATCTCCAGTCACCACAAGTAAGTGAGTTACGTTGTTTTTGTTAACTCGTGTTTTGTTTGTATAGTTCGTCATTGTGAGAATTATCTGCTGTATCAATAAAATGTCGAACTATACCTGTGCTGCGCCTTGGTCCCTCCATGCGTCCTTTAGTGACAGTCCTTGGTCTGTCTATACGCCAATTCGTGACAGGTATATACTGTTGATATATAGAGAACTGGAAGGAGATTGTGAGGGAGGGGGAGAAAGAGAGAGAGAGAGAGAGAGAGAGAGAGCGCAGAGTTCAGACTGGGTTGTTACCAGACTTTTAGAAGGCTGTCTGATTGGACTCCTCTCTCTCCAGCCAATAGCACATTAGGTCAGAGGGGGTTTGGCATCTGAACGGCCAAATATGGAAATCATTTAAATTAGACCCAACTTCCTCCAGTCCCAGGTTGAGAGAGAGGTTGATGTCAGAGATATTTGCTCTACCAAGGAAATTACTCCTAGTATGAACTCAGTCCTGACCCTGTAGAGCACCAACATATACTGACCTTCATTATACTCATATGTAAATACTGTACTGACCTTCATTATACTCATATGTAAATACTGTACTGACCTTCATTATACTCATATGTAAATACTGTACTGACCTTCATTACACTCATATGTAAATACTGTACTGAGTTTCATTATACTCATATGTAAATACTGTACTGAGTTTCATTATACTCATATGTAAATACTGTACTGAGTTTCATTATACTCATATGTAAATACTGTACTGAGTTTCATTATACTCATATGTAAATACTGTACTGAGTTTCATTATACTCATATGTAAATACTGTACTGAGTTTCATTATACTCATATGTAAATACTGTACTGAGTTTCATTATACTCATATGTAAATACTGTACTGAGTTTCATTATACTCATATGTAAATACTGTACTGACCTTCATTATACTCATATGTAAATACTGTACTGAGTTTCATTATACTCATATGTAAATACTGTACTGAGTTTCATTATACTCATATGTAAATACTGTACTGAGTTTCATTATACTCATATGTAAATACTGTACTGACCTTCATTATACTCATATGTAAATACTGTACTGAGTTTCATTATACTCATATGTAAATACTGTACTGAGTTTCATTATACTCATATGTAAATACTGTACTGACCTTCATTATACTCATATGTAAATACTGTACTGACCTTCATTACACTCATATGTAAATATGTACTGCGTTTCATTACAATCATTCTCTCTCTCTCTCTCTCTCTCTCTCTCTCTCTCTCTCTCTCTCTCTAATGATGGTGCTAAAAGTCATCATGGTTAATGTTAGCAGCACACAGAGGCCCCAGCTCGGCAAGAATAGAAACACTAAATGGGAACACACACACAGAGATTAACAACCTCTTTCTCATCTACAATTCAAATCAGCCCAACGCAAATTATTCTAGCCCAAATTCCCAATAAATGTTATAAACAGTGCATGAAATATGGGCTGCACGCTGTTCGGTGCTAAAACACAGGAGCTACATTTCCAGGGACCGCGAGGATGATAGCATGCCTCTGGGCCTGTGGTAGTGTTAGCATTTCAAATTGAGTTACACGTCTAAACAAGCAAGACCTCCGCTAGCTAGGGCTGCCTCATCTGTTTACAGCAGGGCAACCTGTGTGCGTGTGCGTGTGCGTGTGTAGGAGGGGAGATATGAATTCCAGTTATTAATCTATGAGACAGTAAATCATATTTGTGGAGGGCTCTAAAATTAACCAGGCGCAGAGAAGCTGGAAGCTGAATTACATGACAAATGTAGATGTGATTTATGGTCATTAGCTCACCATCTCTCACTCAGACACAAACACATTCAGTACAGTACACATTCAGTACAGTACACATTCAGTACAGTACACATTCAGTACAGTACACATGCAGTAACACACAAACACATGTACATGCAAACGACTACAGAGACACACAGACACAAACACCTCCTCTTAATGGCAGATCACACTACACTGTCAATGTGAACGCTTGACATCAGACACAGATAGTTTTTTTATTCATGCCCTTCCCTTAATTTCTCCCTAGGAGAGAATATATTAGTATTGTTATTATCAAGCAATTTACTCCATAGCAATGTGGGGGATGAGGACAATAGTTACATTTCATTTCAATACATATCAAAAGCTTGGAGGTGTGTCAAAAAATGACAGTGTGTCATAGGAAGAACATGTTTTTCATACTGTATGTTTATGCCATATATTTTGTCACTATACCCACAAGAATCCTTTAGAAGAATGAGAAAGTCAAGTCAGCTTGACAGGGCTGGATAGCTACATTATCGTTACCAGAAGTGGTAGACTGAGGAGGACCAGAGAGCATCAGTGGTAGACTGAGGAGGACCAGAGAGAATCAGTGGTAGACTGAGGAGGACCAGAGAGAATCAGTGGTAGACTGAGGAGGACAGAGAGAATCAGTGGTAGACTGAGGAGGACAGAGAGAATCAGTGGTAGACTGAGGAGGATGGAGAGCATCAGTGGTAGACTGAGGAGGATGGAGAGCATCAATGGTAGACTGAGGAGGACGGAGAGCATCAGTGGTAGACTGAGGAGGACCAGAGAGCATCAGTGGTAGACTGAGGAGGATGGAGAGCATCAATGGTAGACTGAGGAGGACGGAGAGCATCAGTGGTAGACTGAGGAGGACCAGAGAGCATCAGTGGTAGACTGAGGAGGATGGAGAGCATCAGTGGTAGACTGAGGAGGACGGAGAGCATCAGTGGTAGACTGAGGAGGACAGAGAGCATCAGTGGTAGACTGAGGAGGACGGAGATAATCAGTGCTAGACTGAGGAGGACAGAGAGAATCAGTGCTAGACTGAGGAGGACGGAGATAATCAGTGCTAGACTGAGGAGGACGGAGAGAATCAGTGGTAGACTGAGGAGGACGGAGATAATCAGTGGTAGACTGAGGAGGACAGAGAGAATCAGTGGTAGACTGAGGAGGACAGAGAGCATCAGTGGTAGACTGAGGAGGACGGAGAGAATCAGTGCTAGACTGAGGAGGACAGAGAGAATCAGTGCTAGACTGAGGAGGACGGAGATAATCAGTGGTAGACTGAGGAGGACGGAGAGAATCAGTGGTAGACTGAGGAGGATGGAGATAATCAGTGGTAGACTGAGGAGGACGGAGAGAATAAGCGGTAGACTGAGGAGGACGGAGAGAATCAGTGGTAGACTGAGGAGGACGGAGAGAATCAGTGGTAGACTGAGGAGGATGTCTGCAGTTCTCCTACAAGGTTAACATTGTAATTTATACTTTACATTTTAAATGGATCTATACATTCCTAATTTCTTAAAAAACGATGCTGATTGGCTGAAAGCTGTGGTATATCAGACCATATACCCCGGGTAAAAAGTACTTTTTACAGTTCTAACCAGTTTATAATAGCAATAAGGCACCTCAGGGGTTTGTGATATATGACCAACGATGAAGGGAGGATGAAAGGAGGATGAAAGGAGGATGAGGGGAGGATGAGGGGAGGATGAGGGGAGGATGAAAGGATGATGAGGGGAGGATGAGGGGAGGATGAAAGGAGGATGAGGGGAGGATGAGGGGAGGATAAAAGGAGAATGAGGGGAGGATGAGTGGAGGATGAAAGGAGGATGAGGGGAGGGTGGAAGGAGGGTGAAAGGAGGGTGAAAGGAGGGTGAGGGGAGGGTGAGGGGAGGATGAGGGGAGGGTGAGTGGAGGATGAAAGGAGGATGAGGGGAGGGTGAAAGGAGGGTGAGGGGAGGGTGAGGGGAGGATGAGGGGAGGATAAAAGGAGAATGAGGGGAGGATGATTGGAGGATGAAAGGAGGATGAGGGGAGGGTGAAAGGAGGATGAAAGGAGGATGAGGGGAGAATAAAAGGAGGATGAGGGGAGGATGAAAGGAGGATGAGGGGAGGGTGAAAGGAGGGTGAGGGGAGGGTGAGGGGAGGATGAGGGGAGGGTGAAAGGAGGATGAGGGGAGGATGAGGGAGGATGAAAGGAGGATGAGGGGAGGATGAAAGGAGGATGAGGGGAGGATGAGGGGAGGATGAAAGGAGGATGAGGGGAGGATGAGGGGAGGATGAGGGGAGG